>SEYY01005569.1:80000-111673 GCA_009176605.1 Armadillidium nasatum
AAGCTCCTACATATATTTAGTAAACTTAACTAATTACACCATGCAATGAACTAACACCCACTACAAAACTGCCAGTTAGGCTTAGTCACAAGCTGATCTCAAATTCATAGGCCTAGTCACAAGTTGGTCTAAAAATTCATATGCACCAAACAATTTGACATGGTCAAGTTATACTCTATGATACATAAATCATCTATATATCTATCTAACCCCCTCTTAAATGCTGCAAGAAAATCACAGTCTTAAAATTAATAATCCTATTACTGAACAAGTATTTTCTTATATCGAGATGGAATGACTTCTTTTTAATTTCTTATCATGGCCTCTAGTTTCTCTCCAGTAGTCCACTATAAAGTATTTTTCAATCTCTAGATCTAAACAATCTAGATGTAAACTTGTAAACTTATATCATATCCTCCTGAGAAATCTTCTTTTAACAGAGAATATTCCCAGCTCTTTCAACCTCTTCTCATAGCTCTTAATCTGGAAGACAGAAATCATCCTTGTTGCTCGATTTTGTACTCTCTCCAGCATATCTATGTCTTTTCTTAAATGTAGAGCCCAGACATGTGCACAATACTCTAATGCTAGCCTAACATAGCTATTATATACCTTGTATATAACTTATTTGTTCTTGTAAACTACATTGCGATTTTATACCTAACATCTTTTTAGCTCTATTCTTTGCTTCCGAACACTGATCACCCACTTTCAGATTACTGCTAATAATCACGCTTAAATCTTTTTCTCAGTCCACAATCTCAAGCCAATCCTCATTCACATCATAATCAAATCTTCCATTTGAGTAACCTACATGAAAAACTTTACATTTTTTACTATTAAACTTAATTTGCCATTTATCTGCCCATCCAAGGAGTCTATCTAGATCACCATGAAGCTTTATACACCATTATTATTCCTTATTAACGTGACCACTTTGGTATCATCTGCAAACTTAGAAACCTTACATTTAGGACCTTTGTCTAAATCATTTTTATATGAGGAACAGTAGTGGTCCCAGCAGAGAACCCTGTGGGACCCCATTTTTCACTGTTCCCCATAATGACTTATTTCCATTTAGTAGTACAAATGACTTCTGTTTTTTAACCATTCTTTAATCCAACTGTGCACCACTCCACCTATACTGCACTGTGACAACTTTTGTATCAGCCTTACATGGGGTACCTTATCAAAACCTTGCTGAAGTCTAAATATATAACATCAACTAGATCACCCCTGTCTACACATTCAGTAATATAATTCCATAAATTCTAGGTTAGTCTGACATGATCTACACTTTCTAAAACCATGCTGAAAGTTATGCAGTATCTTGTTATCATTCAAATGTTTCTCTATATGTCTTTTTAGCAACTTTTCAAAAACTTTTACAACCAGAGATGTTAAGGTAACTGACTTATAGCTTTCAAGATCTTACAAATGGGCACCACATATACCATCTTTCAGTCCTCAGGTACCTCTCCAAAAGCAATAGATCGTTTAAAAATCAAATACAATGCCTTTGCAATACTACTACTCCCCTCCTTTAGAATTCTACTTTATAAATCATCAGGACTCGCTGTCTTATTTGGGTCAATATGTTGTGGTAAAGATTTAATTTCATTTAACTCAATTTCAATTGCTATACACCTATTTATTATACGTATATGAGAGGTATTAGTCTGTAAACTGTTATTCAATCTTTACTAAGTAAACACTGACACAAAATAAACATTGAAAATATTAACCAATTCCTTATCCGAACTTACTAAATTCTCATCAATTTTAAATGGACCAAGTTTTTTATCCTTTTAAATTTATAGAAGCTAAAAATCTTTTTCAAGACTTTATTACAATTCCTTGCCAAATTAATTTCTTTTATTCTCTTTGCTTTTCTAATTGACTGGTTAATTAATGTATACAGCTTTTCTGAACTTTCCGGTCGCAAACCTCCTCCATTGAGAAGGGCTCGAGTGACACCTTTCTACACAGTCTCATCGTATCTCTGTCTAATTCTCTGACCCCAGACTTAACCGCTGTGCTCAATCTTAAATGCATTCTACAGGTAAAGTCTGGAACACACACTCTTACCTGTTTTCCCCAACTTCCTTTGACTTGCACACCTTCAAGCAACATGTATTGGGACATGTCGGTGTTTAACGATTAAATTCTGGAATTGCCCCAACTCTGGTGGAAATTAGTAGGCTTCTGGCCTTTGCCCATCAGAGAAGACACACACACACACACATATATATATATATATATATATATATATATATATATATATATATATATATATATATATATATATATATATATATATATATATATATATATGCTTGTCCTTTGTGGTGGTTATGTTCACCCCTATATAGAGTACGCTTCATACATCTAGGGTGGTTCCACACATATATACATCTCTTCTCAAAAAGGTGGAGTCTAGGGCTTTTCTTTTATAAACTCTTTTGCTCTTACTAGCTCTCTCCAATCTTTCTTCCTGTCAAATTGTTGTGTCACTCTCTATAATAATGCTATTACAACAGACATTGCTCTTCTGACCTCTCCCGTTGCATACCTCCTCCATTGAGATGGGGTCATGCAACACAACTTTCTACACAGTCTCATACTTTCTCTGTCTAACTCACTGAGGTCAGACTTAACCATTATGCTCAATCTTACATGTACTCTACTGGCAAAGTCTGGAACACACTCCCTTTATTTGTTTTCCAACTTCCTTTAACTTGCACACTTTTAAAAGCCATGTATCTGGTCACGTCGGCCATTAGCGAAAAGATTTCCCCAACTCCAGTGGATATTGGCATGCCTCCAGCCTTTGCCCACCAGAGGATATATATATATATATATATATATATATATATATATATATATATATATATATATATATATATATATATATATATATATATATATATATATATATATATAGTAAGAACTTTGTTGTTTAATTATAAATATAGTTAAATTTCTTACCACTAGTTGAAATTTTCTTATTAACAAATGCTAAAGTTTAAGACCCTACCTCACCCAACACTAAGCTCAATTCTCCAGTGCCAGATATCAAACCTCAAGAAGGGCTAATAAGGTCTACTAATAACTGCTTAATTAATTAAATTCTATAGTTTTATTAAGAAATGAATCTTATTATTGAGAACCAATAATAAATAATTTTAAATAAACTAGATACAATTAGTTAACACGTTTTCAAAGTCAAACTTTTATAATCTATTGCAAGGTTGTACCATAGATGTTTTCATTACAGAGTCATGAATAATACTGTATTCAAAATGTATTACTGATTACGGTAATTTTTACTACTAATGCGCGTGCGCACGCATTTTAAATATGTAATGTCTTTAAACAAAAGAATAAAGTTTTAAGTCAGAAAATAATTTATTGAATTTTTTTGTTTAATATTTAAATTTTTTTTATTAATATTTTACTATTAATAATTATTTAATTTTAATATTTTACAAATTATTTTACACTCCCACAAAATTATTGTATTTGTGAGACAAATACAATCAACTTACTTTCATGGAAATGATAAATTCACAAATTAATAAGTTGGTTTCACAAAAAAATATTTAATTCACATGTTATTTAATCTGGTTTTATTCATCAAAGTGTTCACTATAATCTTTGATGAATTTTCTACACTTTTCAGCTGCTTTACGTTTAGGTTTTGTTACAACTGTAGTACTATTACCATTGGTCTTTGATAGGGTTAATATTATTTATGTCACTGCTCAGAGAATGGTCATCAATTGGTGCATTATCACTATGAGTAATAGATAACTCAAGAGGATACAAATTTACTTTTTGCCTCAGTTTTACAGAGCGAATTTTATTGTCATAGCCAATAACCACTTCCAAAACCTTTCCAAGGAGCCAAAAAGGTCTAGGTTTCACTGGAGATCTTATCAAAACCACATCACCCACTTTGATTTTATTTTCCCAAAAGATTTGATATAGATCTCAGCTATGCTCCCAGAGGCTTAAAAGTTAACTCTCAAACCAGAGTTTTTGGAAATTTTCTAGGATATTTTCATTTTATTCTAAAGTTTGTTCAACCCTAGCTTGACTATGACTATCAACCCAAGTATCATCATATTCCTCTTTAAGTATAAGAGAAGTGTTACAATGCAACTTTAAGAAAGAATTAGGTGTTATGGGTTGTAAGTTGTCAGAGTTTGAGACATATGTAAGTGGTCGGCTATTAATAGCATTCTGAATATTTGAAAGATTAGTAAGTAGCTCAAAATATGTTAATTTAGAACGACCTATAACCTTATACATACAGCTCTTGACTACCTTGATCATTCTTTCCCACATTGCACCAATGAAAGCACTAAACAAAGGAATTTTAATGTGTTTGATATTAAATTTAGAAAGTTCAGCACTAAATTCACTTGATGTTAAAGCTTTATTTAAAATATCAGTACTTTTTGAAAATGTTTTAGCATTGTCACTGTACAGGTAGTGAGGAATGTTGTAATAATTACAGAAACGTTGAAAGGCATATAAAAAAATTAGTAACTGACATTATCAGGTAACAATTCTAAATGGATTGCCCTTATATTCAAGCAGGTGAATATTAATATAAACATTTTATTACTTGTATTTGTCCACAGGATCTCTGACCCATACATTACCTGTATAATCTATACCTGTATGTTGAAAGGGTGTGATTAATTTTAAGTGATGTTTTGGTATGCTAGAATACTTTGGGTACTTAAAAGCAAAAAATATTAATTTTTTTGCACAAGATACAATGATTAATTCACATTTTTTATTACAGATCTTGACTGAGGTATCCAAAAACCCTTGAGATCTTATATTAATTTAAAGTAGAACTTAAACCCAAGTGCTGTACTCTACTATGGCAATGCATTATAAAAAGCTTTGTAAAATGGTGAAACTTTGACAAAAGGATTGGGTTATGGACATTGTAGTCAAAATATAAACATTTTGATATTCTTCCTTTTGTTCTTAGAATATTATTTTCATCAAGGAATAAATTTAAATTTAATACTAAAACAGGAATTTTATTTGACCTTTACTTTAGAACTTAAATATTCAATTTCTGTGGAGAAATGACAAGACTGCATTTGTTTGATCCAATAATGCAAGGACTTGATATTTGGATTACACTGAATTTTCAAACAAAATGGTTTAAACACATAAGAGGTGATATTAATTACCTTTTGATAGGATGAAGTATTTGGTAATATCAAAAATAGGAATAGGTTGTTCATTAACAGTAGTATTAACATTTACAATAGTTAAATGTTTAATATCAGGTGATACACTTAAAAGTGGATACTGAGGCCATTTACTAAGGTCATTGGTAAGAAATTCTGGACCATGTAGCCAAGTGTCCATTATTTCACTAATTTTTTTATAATTAATACCATGGCTGACCAGATCTGCTACATTAAATTTAGTATTCACATATGAATAATGAAAATTTATTTCATATCTTACTCTTAAATGATTAATCAATAAGTTAAAATCTTTCAGCCTGTTTTTAATATATTTGGATTTCAATTTTGTTTCCTTGGTTAACATCCAATTTAAAACTACTTGAGAATCCACAAACAAATTTACAAATTTAAAATGAATATTACTTTAAGCACTCAATTTGGCATCTAAACATTTGAGAGCCAACAGAACTCCCATAAATTCCAAGGTTAGAATACTGTACTGTCTTTTAGTATTTAAAGGAGTCACTTTAGCTTTTGAGTATAACAAATGACCTTACTATCATCATTGCAGGAATAAGCAGTAAAACCATAGGCTGATTTACTACTATCACTAAATATATGCATAGCATAAGAACAGTTTTCATTAAGTACTTGTCTAGGAAATTCTATTTCATGCAATCTTCTTTAAATCACTCTCTAATTTCTGCCACTCATTGATCACTTCTGAAGGTAGCACATCATCCCATCCAAATTTTTGCTCCCATATAGATCTTATTAATAATTTACCTCTAATGGTAACAGGAAGAGCCAATCCTAATGGATCAAACTGTCTGGAAGTCTCAGATAAGATAAGGCGCTTTGAGTTTGCAGAAGAATCAAAATCTACCTTTGCTAATGAAATAGTATCGTTAACTTTATTAAACCTATATCTTAAAATTTTTCCTATCACTATGTTCCACTAGTCTATCATCCTGCTGCATGACATTTCTGAGTTCTGAACTATTTGAATTCCATGACCTCAAAATAAATCCCCCCATAGCCATTCTATCATATTTCAATTTATACAAAGATGTTAACTCACAGACATCATTACCAGTAAAGATTAAATTATCACAATAAAAATTAGAGCTTAAAATTTGAGTACATTTATCATTAGGAAATTTTGCTGCATGATGAGCCATTACATAATGAAGGATAAAGGGTGAGGTGGTATATCCAAAGACTATAGTTTTATACCAATATGTGATAAGCTGACCATCTTTTTCCCACAGTAAGCAAAATGTTTTATCAAACTCATCCCTCAACCTTATCATTAGAAAAGCTTGTTTCACATCACTCAGTACTACATAGTTGTTAGCCCTAAAGATAAATAAAAGTTTTAAAAGTGAAGTCATCAAATCAAAAACAGTATATGAAGCTTCATTAAGAGATGGGGAAAATTTATTCACTTTTAAAGAACAGGTCAGTACAGGACGAATTTTAGTAGTTACCTGTAGATCACTTCTGATCCATAGGGCAATGGGGAACAAACATAACAATATATTTGGTGAGGTTTTACAGAGATTTGCTCTAATATATCTATGAACCGACCGGGGCCCCGGCCCCGGCTAAAAATCTTGGAAAACCGGGGTTTGCCGGCCGGGGTTAAAATGGGAAATTATACTTGAGAAGACAATCCAATTTTAAATTTTTTTTTTTTAAATTTTCTAGCCAATTCTCCTGAAATTTCCAGTGTATATAGCTTTTTTCCCCAGTGGAAAAAAGTCTATTTCTAGCGTTTTTCTGAGTCTATAACTATTAAAAAGTTTTTTTTTTCGTTTTGGAAATTTGACAATTTTCAAATGAATGGCGGGGCCAAACCACTTTTTGGGATGGCCTGAAATTTGTACTGTATATTCAGAATTCTATTGGCAACAAAAACTTGTAACAGACTTTTGTTCCCAGAGTTATAGAAAAAATATTATAAGCCCAAAACTGAACAACTATCAATTTTTTTTTCTTAATCCATCTTTTGGGACAAAAAAAATTAAAACAAAAAACTACAACTATAACATTTTTTTTTTTTGGTGGGTGTATAGAGGAGCTAAGGTAAAGTTAGAGGCAAAAGTATGAGTGACGAGTTCAGCCTTAGTAGAAAGTAAACTGGCAGTTGTAGTATCAGAATAAAGTAGAGGAGGGAAAGAGGAAGAAGCAAAGTTAGAGTTGACATTTTTTGCAAAATGCCAGAAAGGGCAAGAGGAAGAGGAGCCAGAAAGATTATTGCATTTTTGGCGGAGAAAAGAAGAATAGATTTTTCACGATTCCGGGACGAAATATAAATTGAATGAGTTTCAGGAGTTTGAAGACGGCGGTAATCTCTGAAGGCAGCATCCCTACGGCGGATAGCGAGAGAACAAGTAGAGTTAAACCAAGGTTTATTAGGTTTAGTAGAAGGGAAATAATATGGAATGTACGCCTCCATGCCAGAGAGAATCACCTCGGTTATACGCTCAGCAAACTTCGAGGGACCCCTCCCACGAAAGCAATAATCATTCCATGGGAAATCAAAGAAGTACAACCGCAAGTCAGACCAGTTAGCAGCAACGAAGTGTCTGAAACGTCTCATTGCCGAAGGCGGGGGCCGTTCTTGCGGAAGACTTGAAGAGATAGAACAAGATACGGAGATAAGAAGGTGATCGGATGAACCCAGAGGAGGAAAGAGTTTAGCAGTATAAGGAGAAGGATAAGAAGTATGGAAAAGATAAAGTATGTTGGGTTCTTCAGCAAGGCGGTCAGGGATACGGGTAGGGAGTTGCACCAACTGCTCAAGGTTGTTCTGGATAGAAAAGTTGTAGGCGAGTTCACCGGCTGGATCATGAGAACTAGATAAAAGCCATTGGCGGTTGTGAACATTGAAATCACCTAAAATGATGATTTCGTAGAAAGGAGAAGAAAGAATGTGCTCTATTTTGGAGTTTAAATAGTCGAAGATTTTTGGAGAGTCAACAGAATTTGGAGATAAATAGACAGAACAAATAAATTTAGTAGTAGAACTGCAAGAGAGCTTAAGTCATAAAGTAGAGAATTCAGAAGACTCCAAATTAGAGACACAAGAGCAAATAACATCGTTGCACACACACACACACACACATATATATATATATATATATATATATATATATATATATATATATATATATATATATATATATATATATATATATATATATATATATATATATTATATATATATATATATATATATATATATATATATATATATATATATATATATATATATATATATATATATATATATATATATATATATATAATGTTGCCCTGTTCCTCCTCAAAACAATATCCAAAACTAAAGAAATTAGTAGGTGGCGTTTTTTTTTTTAAATATTTTTTTTAAAAAAAAGGGACGATTTTTGCAAAAAAAATAGTCAAATGCTTGTAACTTTTTTTCTAGACGTGATATCAACAATCAATTCTCACCATTACAAGAAATTGGGGCCAAGATTATTCAATTAAATTTTCAGCTTATGTGGACCAGTGGTTTAACCACTCTACTAATTTTTTTTTTCAACTTTGGGTCCAAATAACTTTCAAACCGTTATAGACTCAGAAAAATGCTCGAATACAACTCAGAACTTTGTAAAAAAATTCATATACCCTGAAAATTTCAGCTCAATCAGCCATATAATAAAAAAAAAAATTTTCAAACAAAATATAAGAAAATTAAGATTATTCTTCTTGCTTTTTTAAAATTTTCTCTTTTTTCTGTTTCTTTTGACCGCTCATTTTCTGCTAGGAAATCTTCATCTTTGTGTTTTGATTTTTGATACCCCATAAGATTTAGTTGAAAATTTTTTACTTGTAGCACCCGGAGGTCCTCTTCTAATTTTCTGACTGCAGATGCTACATTTAGCTATTTCGAGCCTATCCTGAAACATTGTAAAGTACTCCCATACAGCTGAAGCTGATCTTTTAACTATATTGACTGAAAATATAAACAAAATAATAATATTTGATGCAAGCTTGATACATAGCAATAAAATAACAATGATATGTATAAATACAGGTTATATTGATAATTCTATATCTTACATTTTTTCAAACTTTACATTAGTGTCTTACATATGTAAAGCTGTTAAATCACTATTATGAATGAAAATTTTTTTTTAAAAAAAATTTTTGTACTATTTATTATTCAAAATTCGTAATTTTCTGATTTTTTTTTTTGAGAAAATGCTATAATCATTAATATAAATGAATGTTGGCTATTCTACGCCTTTTTTATAAGTTAATAAACCTCAATTAAATATATATCCAATTTTTTTAAAGTAAAATTTCAGTGCTTTTGACCTCTTTACAAATTTTAGGCAACCCCGGCCAGAACCCCGGCCCCGGCCAAATTCCAACCCCGGTCGGTCCCTAAATATATCCTTATGTAATTGCTTTTGAAAGACATCATCATAAGGTTATTATTTTTAAGATAGATAGTTACTTTATTTAAAACAGCAAGAGCTCATTTAAAGTTAGAGGACACTAAATTAATTTTATCTTCTTTCATGGCAATTTGACATAGTATTTACCATCTTTAAATTCAATATTTTCTTTAAATCTCTTTATCATCTCAACATTATAATCTGTCATGTCTTGGTCTGATGATGATATGCCCATAGATCAAAAGAGAATAGATTTTCCAGGCCATTGTCAACATCTGTATCAGTCAATATTTTCTCTATTGGATTAAAATAAGTTTTTAAAGGAGAAATTATTAAGTTAATAATAGTTTTATTATTACATTATTTACATCATTGTCACATGGATTTTTAAAATTACTGTTATTTTATTTATATAGATTAGATAACTGATCTTTATTTAAAAAATGTTCAATGTTTCCAAATGGTAAGATTTTCTTATTTATTAAAAAACAACTACCATTCATACAAGAAGTTAATTCAAAATAGGTAAGAAACTGAAAGACATATACACCCAGCAGTACATCAATTTCAAAAACAGATTTATTTTAGCCATTATAAAATGAGGAATCTGCTAAATTATATTTTTTCTTTAAATTATCTAAAGCATACTCTAAAAAATTTACTTCATACTTTAGTTTAAGATCTTTATCTACCATGTAAAGGCATAGTAATAGTATTTTGATTTTCCAGTTTTAAACCTAAAGTAATTTGTTTAAAGTTTCTCTGACCAATTCCTATAAATGTCTGGATGTCAAAGTTAATATCCTTTAGGTCATTGTAATTAGTACACAACTGTTTAGCTATATTCTCACATATGTATGATCTTTGTGAACCTGAATCGACTAGACAGCGAACTGTCTTTACCTTGTTACCTCGTATGACTTCTAAAGTTAAAGTTGGGAGTAAATATACATTGTCAGATCTCTGATTAAAGCTAATGCATAGACAATTTATGAAATCTTTATCTTTATTATCATTAGCTTGATCACAAATGGCAGCTATGTGTCTACGAGAATTACACTGAAAGCAGGTATACTTTAACTTATCATTTTTACCAAAGCAGCTTATTTCATCATGACCAACAGTATAGCACAGAGGACATAAATTCAATTCTCTAGCCCTCTTTTTTCTTTGCTCAAGTGTAACATATTCATTGAACACAAACATCGAAGGACCAGAAAATTTGCAAGGTTTTACATTATTAGTTATTTTATTGATAGGATTCACATTGTTTTTATGAGCATGACTAGAAGAAGCAGTGCTATCAGTTATCTGAGAAGATTCAGTTTTAAAATTCTGAAGTGTACTGTTTTCAGAGACAGTTTGTTTATTACTACTTTAAAGCTGGATTTAGGTTTTCCATGCTTTTGTGAAGAAACTTTAATAAGTTCTAATAACTTCTATATATAATAGGTAAGAGAAAGATAATTATTACTAACTTTGTGAATCATATCCTTACTAAAAACTATAGGTAATTTATTAAAAATTATGTGATTCAAAAGTGAATTTCCAGCAGACCCTTTAATCATAAATTCAATATTATAAGTTTTTAAATCATAGACAAAAGTTCGGATGTCATTAATGTAAGATTTCAATTCAATAAAGTCTGGATCATATCCTTGACTATTTATTAACCTTTAATAAATTTCATCAATAAAGTACATCTAAAAATTGTTCCTTCAATAAGTCAATAGTGATTAAATAGTTTTCATCTTTTATCGAAAGATAACTTATTAATTTACGAGCATACCCTTTCAAATATGTATGCAGATATGACAACTTTACACTATTTGAATAAGCTTTAGAATCTATAACAGTATTAAACTGTGTCAAAAACGTATGAAATTCAAATTTATCTTTACTTGAACCTTCAAAAGAGTCACATTCTAAGGGTGGAGGTTTAGGTTCATTAATATGTAAATTATTTAAAGTTTATAAAAACTGATTTGTTGAATTTAGGCTATCACTATTTGGGTAAGGTTTATCAGCTGAAGAAGCCTCAATAAAATCTCTAAAATCATCTAAAGATAATTCCAAAGAAAAATGATATTCAACTTGTGATTCAACTTCTTTGGTAAAAAAATCTAAGTCAACTTCTTCAACCTTTTCATCTTCCAAAGCATTTAATATTTCACTATCATGTACTTTAATAAGGTCAACTTCTTTCAAAATCCTTTCATACTGAACTTTAAAAAATGAAGTTAATTTACCCTGAGCTTTAAACTCATTTAATTTATTTATGACTATAGTAATAGTTTTTTTTTTTATATCCTCTTTTCCTAGGGTTCCTCATTTAAGAAAAGACATAGATATGCTGGAGAAAGTACAGCGTCGAGCAACAAGGATGATTTCTGGCTTTGAAAATAAGAGCTATGAAGAGAGGTTGAAGGAGTTAGGAATGTTCTCAGTTGAAAGGAGATTTCTCAGAGGGGATATGATACAAGTTTACAAAATATTTGCATCTGACAGTAATACAGAGATTGAAAAATACTTCATAGTGGACCATGGAAGAGTAACTAGAGGACATAATAAGAAAATTAAAAAGAAGCCATGCCATCTCGATCTAAGAAAATACTGTTTCAGTAATAGAGTTGTTAATTTTTGGAATGACTTGCCACAAGAGATTGTTGACTGTGATTCTCTTGTCAAATTTAAAAAGGGGCTAGATAGATATATGGATGGTTTGGGTATTATATAGAATAATCTGACTAAGCCAAATTGGCGGGTATATATGAATTTTTGGATCAACAGATCAACCTATGACTAAGCCTAACGGCAGTTTTTTGTAGTGGGTGATGGTTCATTGAGTATTGCATGTGTAATGGGGTTTAGTTTTACTTTTATCTATGCATGACTATGCATGAATGAACTGATAACTAGGATGGGATAGACCTAGTCTTTCGTGCATGTATTAGTATTGTTATTGTTATTATTTGTTTGGACTGGGACAGTCTCGATAGGCCCTTGTGGCTTCTAACTGTCTCTATTTTCCTATGTTCCTAAATGGTGGAAATTTGAGTTTTACATTAATTTACTAGTTGTATTAATATCATCCCTACCAGCCATAGTAATTCTAGTCTTAAGTCTATCTTTGACCTATGTTAATTAGGTTAGGCCCATAACTATAGTTACAAGTTAGGTTATATTAATTTAAACTAGCCCTAGTCACAGTCTTATTATAATAAAGGACCTAGGTTAGGTTATATTAAGTATTCTAATTTAGGCTATAAGCTTAAGTTTTAAATATAAGCTTAGGCTATTAATAGTTTAAATCAAATTAGTTTAATACCAAGTCTTAGTATAAAATTTCAAAGTAAGCCTTGGCTAAATACCAGCCTAGGGCCTAGTTTAACCCTTATTAGTTTTAAGTAGTCAATATTCATTTCTTAATTTTTGTTAAGAATTTTATGTTGTTAATTATAAATATAGTTAAATTTCTTACCACTAGTTGAAATTTTCTTATTAATAAATGCTAAAGTTTAAGACCCTACCTCACCCTACTTTAAGCTCAATTCTCCAGTACCAGATATCAAACCTCAGGAAAGGCTAATAAGGTCTACTAATAACTGCTTAATTAATTAAATTCTATAGATTTATTAAGAAATGAATCTTGATATATTATATTATTATTGAGAACCAATAATAAATAATTTTAAATTAACTAGATACAATTAGTTAACCCATTTTCAAAGTCAAACTTTTTTAATCTATTACAAAATTGTACCATAGATGTTTTCACTAGAGTCAAGAATAACACTGTACTGTATTCAAAATACATTACCGATACGGTATCTACTACGGATGCGCGCGCACGCATAAGATATTAATTAATGTCTTTAAACAAAAGAATAAAGTTTAATGTCAGAGAATATTTTAGTTTAATATTTTACTATTAATAATTATTTAACTTTAATATTTCACAAATTATATATATATATATATATATATATATATATATATATATATATATATATATATATATATATATATATATATATATATATATATATATATATATATATATAGTTGGTATTTGGCATTTACTTTGTAAAATGCTTTATTTTTTTAAAATAACCAGAAGTGTGAGAATCAGAGAAGTTAAAGAGAAATTCCGATTCCGATTCCATAAAAATTGATGATTCTTCTGATTCTCAATGCTGATGCCGATTTATTGTCCCATCACTAATAATAATAATAATAACAACAACAACAACAACAACAACAACAACAACAATAATAATAATAATAATAATAATAATAATAATAATAATAAAGTATATTACTTCAAGATAATCTAATATATATGGAGGGTTTGTCATGCCCAGTCTTAGCTTGCATCCATCAGGTATAACATTAACTAATTTGTTAAGAAGTTCTGGCAAACTGGCTCCAATATCTCTTCCATATGCACCAGTGTCTTCAGATGTTAACCAAATTTCACAAACACCTTCACTAAATGACTGCTTAGCCCTCGCAATGATGTCATCTGAAAAAGATATTATACATATGACAAATAAATTATGAACTTATGAAGATGTGAATTTTATGTTATTCAGAGTAAGTGGCAAGTATGTTATATTGTTAGGTTATAAGCAATTGAATGAGAAAGTATAATTTGAGGGAGGAGGGTTAGTAAGAATTGAAGATAACAGCTGTATGTAAATAAGGCAAGAAACAATATTATACATCCTTTTACTGTTCTTTTTTTCATGCTTTTGAACTCGAACATTGGCACATACTACATATTAATTATTACCACAAAATAAGCATATATTGATAAATTCACTTGATTATAACTAATTTTTAAAATTTTATTTTACATTATGGAAAAAATTTTGGTATTCTTAATGAATCAAAATTTTCGGGTAAAATACACATTAAAATATTATGTCAAATGACAAACACAATACTAAACATATTTTAGTAATAATCTCTTGATTAAAAGTTGGGCACTTGAAAAAGATATTTTATAGTGAATTTTACTTTACAATTTAGATTATGCTGCCTAGATATAACCACTGGCTCCCTCTTCTTGCCTTATAAATACTGTATGGCTCCAATCTTGCAACATTAACCTATTTTATCCACCAAATTGTATTACATAATTGTCGAATTTCAGACATGAATCCTGTTAATGAGATCTTAATGTTTACAAATATCCCAAAGTTATGATGCACTCTATACAAACACAATTACAACAAACGCTGCTCTTCTGAACTCTCCCATTACATTCCTTCTCTAATGAGAAGGACATGTGAGACACAATTTTCTACACAGTCTCATCCTTTCTCTGTCCAACTCTGACACCAGATTTAATATCTATGCTTGATCTTAAATGTACTTTACTGGTATTGGTAAAGTATGAAACTCATAACATTAATCTAGTTTCCCAACTTCCATTGACATTCACACTTTCAAAAGTTGTATGTAACAAATTTTGTTATTAAAATTTGGAGCAGATATTAGTTTCCAATACAAAATTATAAATAAATGACTTCACGGGGCTTTCGCGCATCTTTCAGGTCGTTTCCACCTTTCAATTCGAAGTTTATATATTATTCATAATTACTTATTTTTAATTATAATATCCAATTTGAATTCATCTTTCTTTAAAAAAGCCATCATAAATGGTGAGAGTCGGGTTTATACATTCAAAATTTTTTTAACTCATTTGTAAATAATTTGTTACACATACCTTTCACCAGACTAAAACATTCAAATTCATATTCTGAGTATCACGCTCTATCGATATATATATATATATATATATATATATATATATATATATATATATATATATATATATATATATATATATATATATATATATATATATATATATATATATATATTGAAACATCAGTGGAGTAGTGGTTAGCACTATGGACTTCCATCTTTTGGACCCGGGTTCGATTCCCCGAATATAAAATATAGCAGTTTTCAAATTTAATATATATATATATATATATATATATATATATATATATATATATATATATATATATATATATATATATATATATATATATATATATATATATATATATATATATATATATATCCATAAAAAAATGACCACATGTTTTGTTGTATGTTTCATGGGACTCTAAGGGCTCCAATTTAAGCAACATAGGTCACAGGGGGTTTTTGGCATGTAATCGAAAATTGTATAGGTAATAAAATGACCTATGGCTAAAGTTTGACTTAGGTATGTGCAAAGGTTAAATATATATATATATATATATATATATATATATATATATATATATATATATATATATATATATATATATATATATATATATATATATATATATATATATATATATATATATATATATATATATATATATATATATATATATATATATATATATATATATATATATATATATATATATATATATATATATATAGGGACCGACCGGGGTTGGAATTTGGCCGGGGCCGGGGTCACCCAAATTTGGCCGGGGCCGGGGTTCTGGCCGGGGTTTCCTAAAATTTGTAAAGAGGTCAAAAGCACTGAAATTTAAGGTTAAGAAAATTAGATATAAGGTTTATTTAATTGTAAGGAAGGAGTAGAATAGCCAACATTCACTTAAATTAATGATTATATGCATTTTCTCCAAAAAAAATCAAAAAATTACAGTTTTGTATAGTTAAAATTTTAAAAAAAGTACAAAAATTAAAAAAAAAAAATATTCTAATTCATAATAGTGATTCAACAGGTTTACTTAAGTAAGACCCTAAGGTAAAGTTTGAAAAAATGTAAGATATAAAATTATCAATTTAACCTGTATTTACACATATCATTGTTATTTTATTGCCATGTATCAAACTTGTATCATTTAGCTGCATTATTTAAAAATTATTATTTTGTTTATACTTTCAGTCGAATATGGCTAAAAGATCAGCTTCTGCAGTATTTGAATACTTTACAATGTTTCAGGATAGGCTCGAAATAGCTAAATGTTAACATCTGCAGTCAGAAAATTAGAAGAGAACCTCCGGGTGCTACAAGTAAAAAAATTTCAACCAAATCTTTTTGGAGTATCTAAAATCAAAACACAAAGATGAACATTCACTAGCAGAAAAGGAGCGGTCAAAAGAAACAGAAAAGAAAAAAAATCTTAATTTTCTTATATTTTTGTTTGAAATTTTTTAAAATTATTTGACTGATTGAGCTGAAATTTTCAAAGTATGTGAATTTTTTCACGAAGTTCTGAGTTGATTTCGAGCATTTTTTTGAGTCTATAACGGTTTGAAACTTATTTGGACCCAAAGTTGAAAAAAATGAATAACTGGATCAAACCACTGGTCCACATGAGCTGAAAATTTACCTGAATACCTTTGCCCCAATTTCTTGCATTGGTGGGAATAGGTTTTTTGATATCACGTCTAGAAAAAAGTTATATAAGCACTTGAAAACAAATTTGCAAAAATCGTACCCTTCTGGAGGAAAAAATTATTTATAAAAAACGCTACCTACTATTTTTTTTATTTGTGAATATTGTTTAGAAGAGGGCAGGGCAACAATATTTATTTAGTGCATATTTAAATGCTCTTTGTTTGAAGCTAGATATAGCCTCTCAAACTTTGGGAATTTTTGAAATTTGGCCAAAAATGGACCTTTTTGAAGGCTATATCTCAAAACCAACGAATGTCATCGAATAAAGTACATAGAGGAATTTGTAGCCCCACCCCTCCTCTATACACACCAAAAATAGGAAATGTCATAGTTGTATTTTTTTAAAAAAAAAAAAAAAAAAAAAAAAAATTTTTTTTTTATTTTTTTCAAAAAAAATTTTTTTTCTATAGTTGGTCAGTTTTTGGCTCATAACATCTTTCCTATAACTCTGGGAACAAAAGTCTATTAGAGACTTTTGTATCCCATTTAATTTTGAATAAATAGTCCAATTTTCAGCTCATTCTAAAAAGTGGTTTGGCACCGCCATTCAATTAAAAAAGGGTAAAATTTCAAATAATAAAAAAAACTTTTAACCGTAATAGACTTGGAAAAACGCTAGAAATGGACTTTTCTTACCGGTAAAAAATCTATATACACTGAAAGTTTCAGAAGAATCGGCTGAAAATTAAAAAAAAAAAAAAAAAAAAAAAAATTAAGTATAATTTGCCATTTTAACCCCGGATGGCAACCCCGGTTTTCCCTGATTTTTGGCCGGAGCCGGGGCCCCGGTCGGTTCATATATATATATATATATATATATATATATATATATATATATATATATATATATATATATATATATATATATATATATATATATATATATATATATATATATAATGAAGGTTATATTGATTTTTGTATTTTTAATAAAGTTGTAATTATTTGCAATAATATGATGAAGGATTTTATATTTTATTATAAGAACGATATATCGATTATTACGGTATCGTTCCTGCCGGTTACGTTAGCGTGACAGACAATTTTTAGTAATAAAAAGATTGAAAGAACGTGTAGAAACATAACTTGTAATGTGGTGTATAATGTACAATATTTGTGAAATATATTAAAATAAAAATATTAAGCAAGAATAGTGTTCAATACCAAAGATATTATAAATAAGAGAAAATATACTAGAATAAGGTAAGAGGAAAACATTTTTATAGATATAAAAGTAACGATCTAAGCCTCACGAAAGCCTAAAGCAAAATATATTTCCAATTGTTGAAAGACCAAAATTTTTGCAAGTGGATGACCCTTTAAAGTGACAATTATATAGAACAACAATAAAAGAATAAATAAACAAACAGGAAGTTTTTTTTTTTTTTTTGAAAGAAGAAAATAAATAAATAAAATAAGATAAAGATAACAATTGTATTTACGGAGGCTGAGACCTACATCGTTACCGAGAATTCGTGTGACGAAATTATAAAATCATAGGAAATAAAACAAGCAGAAATAAAATAAAAATAAAAACCAAGTTTTTTTTATGAAGAATTAATAGAAATATTATGAAAATAAAATAGAGCCTACGATACTTTAGCGTAGCCTATAACATGATGTACATGGTAATAGTAGTGCAGAGTAGTGCTCTGTAAAATTCTTAAGTTTTTACATTAATATCAAATGGAAAGTGATTTTATAGTGATAGTGATTTAGAAAACTGTGATATTTTTAATATAAATAACACTTAAATAACTTTTGAAAAAAAAAAAAAAAAAAAAATAAATAAATAAATAAATGGTTGCTAGAATATTGTGACAATACAGAAAGAAATTGAATTAACCTAACTTAAAAATATTGAAAATAATATAATATATATATATAAATATATATAATATATATATATATATATATATATATATATATATATATATATATATATATATTATATATATATATATATATATATATATATATATATATATTATATATATAATAAAATTATATATAAATAAAAAAAAAAAATAAATAAATAATATATATATATATATATATATATATATATATATATATATATATATATATATATATATATATATATATATATATATATATATATATATATATATATATATATATATATAATTAAATAAAATAAAAATATAAAGTAAATAAATAACTAAATTCTATGATGCCTTCAAAGAAAAATAAAACTAGGCCTAACAATATACTGGATCCTTCCACCACGGGCATTTCGGTGATTCCAGTTGACGTGGATAATGAAGCATATTCAAATATAACTGATAACCGAGGCACAAAAAGACCAATTCAGTGAACTTCAGAATGAAGTGCCTCCAGTGAAAGTTCATCTTCCAGAAGCCCGTCACCTGAATATGAAAGATATAGAAAAATTCTTATGATTCAAGATTTACCACGATTCGACAAAAGAGACATCGATAAGTGTTTAAAAAAATTAGAGTGGTTATTCCAGCTTTATTTTGTGAATAAACCTATCGAGAGATTGCAAATGATGGGATCCCTGTTACCATCTGCCATTATTTCCCAAATTCATCCACCTGTAACCGAAAATACTTTCGAGGAATTGAAAAAAGTTTTGAGATCTACCTATGCTCCTTCTGCTAGGGAGAGAGTTCAGAACTTATGTCAACAGAAATTGAAACCTGGTGAAAAACCATCTGAATATTTTAATAGAATAAGGCTTTCACTTGGAGAATCAGCTTTTGAAGTTATGAAACGAAATAATGAAACAGTCGCAAAAGAAATGTTCTTTCAAGTCTTACCTGAAGACATCGCACCAGTGCTTGAAGTATTAACTGGAGATCTATCAATTTATAAAATGGCCGAGGGTGCTGACAAATACATGAGTCGCCGAAGCATAATTGTATCAGATCATTATCACAATGATTCTGTCAATGCCATAAGAACTTTTCCTACAAGAGCATCAAGAGAACTCACACAACCACCTGCCAATTCCTTCTTCAGTTTTGAATTGGTTAAAATATCCACTCAAACTGCAGAGTTATTTCAAAAAGAAGAAGAGCTATCAATACATGTACATAAGCTGGATGAGGGTGAGGAGACTTGAAAATAGTCGGACAAGAGGCCACTCAGACAGAGGCAGGTCACCTTCCACATTTAGACAGGACGGTGCGCTATGCTATTACCATTATAAATTTCGAGAAAAAGCTACAAGATGCCAAGGAGGTAGCTGTCGATGGGCACCTTTGCCTTCCCAACTTTCCACTTCAGGACCATCTTCAACCACTCAGGGAAACGAATCGTAGGGGCGAACGTCAGCCCCTCAAAAAGAAAATTAAATGTGCAATTTAATAATAATGTGCAGTGTATAATAGGCAATGATAAAAGTGCATAGATTAAATACGGAAAATTAAGAAAGGAAGAAGGTAAAAGCTACCCCCTTATAATTAATGTTAATACCATTGCAAATAATGATACTAATTCATCGCATATTTATATAAATAATATAAAGTATAAATGCTCAACTTCATGGGAGTGCGATTGCTACTGCTGATTTAAAACCATCTGTTTCAAACGAAAAAGTATCTCAGTCTAGTGAACTTGAGCATTGTTCTAAGCATAATAGTTTTAAAGATAAAAATTTGCATTTATCAACATGGTGAAAAGACAGTCTTTGAGCAAGAGCCATCAGCTCTTAGCAAATATACTGCGATGCCAGTTGAAAATGCAAATTTTTATAAGGGTACATCGATTCCAAAAATTATGAATGTGTTAAATATTTCTATAACAGATTTAAAACTAAAGTCTCTACCGTATTTTCCATGCTAACTCTAAAGAGTTATATATAATCGACTCGGGGAGTATGTTATCTATATTTAAGGCTTCTGCAGAAGATAAGAAAGAACCTATTGGCTTTCTTACTGCTGCTAATGGAACTGAAATAAACATATATGATATTAAAACAAAAACTGCAAATTTTTTATTACATACAGATTATGAGCATAGCTTTTTAATTTGTAATGTAATTTGTAATATTTTAGGAATGGATTTTTTTCAAAACTATAATTTTTTGTTAGATTTTAGTAATCATAAGATTATTGATGCCCAGACAGATAGTTCATGTGATGTAATTGTAGGAAATAATGTGGAGTCGGTGTCCCTAAAAAGAATTGATCATTATGTTAATGCTATCCTCTCTCCCAAATTACCTTCTGTGCCTTCTCTTTACTCTAATGTATTATTTAAATTTAAGGTATTATTTACTGATATGTATTTAAATGATAGCACAAAATTATGTAATACTGGTAGTACAATGGTAAATGAAAATATTTTTAAAAATTAATGCTGGGGGTAGCAATATAAAAAATTCTTCCTGTACGTATAATAATGGTAATAAATTTAAAAATAATGGTAAAAATAAAAGTGATATAATATATATATTATTGATTTTAGTAATCATAAGATTACTGATCCCAGACAGGTAGCTCAAGTGAGTAATTGTAAGAAATAATGTGAGGGTGACGCAACTTGAAAATGGTCGGACAAGAGGCCACTCAGACAGAGGCAGGTCACCTTCCAGATTTAGAATGGACGGTGCGCTATGGTGAAATACATAGTGTTAAAATTTCCCCTTACACCTGCTGAGTAAGATGCCCTAAAAGAGTTAGTACCCCATAAATTTAATGTAAAAGGACCCCCAATAAATATAAAAAGCAGAATAATCTCTGTGTCTATAAGACAAGGCTAAAGTGGAGATAGGCAGGTTAGTTAATGCTGGGGTCTTATTTCCTTCACATTTACAATGGGGTTTTCCAATCTCTGTTCTGCCAAAACCTTCAGGTGGAGTCCACATGGTAGCTGAACTGAGGCTTCTGAACAAAGGAGCAGTTTGTGACAATTTTAGTCTCCTAAATTTAGGGGACTTTTCAAATATACTTTCAGGTGTAAAAGTGTTTTTTGTCCTTGATCTCATGAAGGCCTTCGATGATTTGAATGTTCACCCAGAATGTAGAAAGTTCTTAACAATTAATACTCCATATGGTAGTTTTTCCTATAACAGTATAGTTGAAGGTTTTCATTCTAGTCCCATAAGTTTCACTAAATATATCTCTTTAATTCTTTCTTGTATTCCTTATATTTTCATCTATATTGATGACATTCTAATTGCTACTCCAACTCATGAAGAGCATCTAAAAGTCTTAGAAATGGTATTTGATAGGCTAAATTATTTTAATTTAAAACTAAGTGCTGATAAGTGCCAAATTGGCCAACCAAAGGTTACATATCTTGGTTTTGATGTGTCAGAAGGTTTTATGCTTCCTAGCGAAGATAAAAGTCTTTCTATATTAAACATACCAAAGCCTAAGACGATTAAAGATCTTCGTTCTTTCTTAGGAAGTTTAAACTATTTCCGATCTTCACTTCCTGGAATTTTTAATGCTATTTCTCCTCTTCTTTCATTTCTAAAAGGCGCTCCATACTCAACTTTGAGTAAAATGGAATCCTGATGCTGAAGAAGCATTCAATCTGGCAAAACTGACTCTTGAAAAATGCTACGTCTTTGGGTTTTCCTTCTATTAGTGCCAAATTATCAATTTTCCCAGACGCCAGTCAAACTGCCTTGGCTGGTGTTGTAGTTTCGACCGAAAATGAAAAAACTGTTCCACTTGAATTTTATAGTTATAAATTAAACCCAAATGAAATGAGCTATAGTATTTTTAGCAAGGAACTCCTTGCCTTGGTTAAAACTGTAAAAAAATTTCAACATATCGTAGAAGGACGAAAGGTAGATGTGTTTTGTGACAATCTTTCAGTTACACAGTCACTTAAAAAAGAGACTGATGCTAATCACTTGTTTGCAAGGGAGCAGCGTTACTTAACTTTCTTGTCTGAATATGATTTGAACATAAACCATATTAATTAAATCTGAAGAGAATATTCTTGCTGATTTATTGAGCAGAAATCTGCTCAACAGCCAACTAACAGTTCAATGAAATTACCAGTACCTTTAAATACTTCAGGAAATACATATATAGAATTGGCAACAAGTACTTCACTCCAACTTGGAAGAAAAGACACTGTTACAGAAATCCTTACTGAAGCACTCTGCGATGAAGCATTTGTCACACCAGAGCTTTCTCTACAGCAGGATTCCTTAATAGAGGATGACTGTTATTCACTGTCATCTATTTTCCATATTTCCGCCAATGAAGTGTTTAAGCTATTTCAGTGTAAAATTGATTATAAAGAACTTCAAACAGCACAAAAAACTGATGTGTAACTTCAAAAATATTTAAACAAGCAAGAAAATACTAATCTCAAGCTGACCAAGCGAAACTATTATTGTAAAAATATCCTACTGTCTTTGGTTGTTGATGAATCTATTCCATTTTCACCTTGTGTCTTTGTTCCTGAATCTTTCATTACACCTGTTATTTCTTATTCACATTCACTTGGGCATTTTGGAGTCAAAAAAACTCTGGCATCTCTTAGGAAGCGCTTTGTATGGAAGGATATGCCTAAATATACAAATGAGTTAGTTCTAAGTTGTGATTCATATCAGAGATCTAAAGCGTTACGCGAAATAAGCCCACCATATGAATCTTACCAGCCAGTATAAGCAAAATTTCAGGTGGTTCATATAGACATATACTTAAAATGCCTTCATGTAAAAGCTATAAATATCTTTTAACTTTAATTGATAGATTCTCTCGCTATCTCTTTGCTTTCCCCTTGAAAAACATAGAAACCTCTACAATTGTGGAGACAATTACAAGAGAATTCTTACCAATAGCTGGAGTGGTAGGAACTTATGTTTCGGATCATGGTGGACAATTTACCTCTGATTTATTTAAAAGTGTTTGTGAGGAGCTAGGATCCCGACATAACTTTACTTCTGCCTATACCCCTCAGAGTAATGGACTCATTGAAAACTCTCATAGAACACTATTGAGGTCTCTTCGAAGCCATGCTGTCGGATGAGTTGGAAGATGTTCAAAATTACTGGTTGGATCTCCTTCCCCCTTTTATGTTTAAGAACTGCCCCATTAAACTCAGAAGGAATAACCCCTGCTCAAAATCCCTCCCTCCCTGGAGCTTTAATAAAGCAAGTAGAGTCCTCATTCCCACTTTCAATAAAAACATATGCATAAAAATTAAATTATTCTTGGGACTCCCTCTATCTCCAGAATTTTCTGCCAAAAATCCAAAAATATATGTCCCAAAGAACTTACAAGATGCGAAATTTGTTCTTGTAAAAAACCAACAATACGGCAGAAACAAATTGGAAGCAGTGTACCATGGTCCCTATCCTATGGTAAAGTTTTTAAGTAATAATGTATACATAAAACAGAATAATAAAGTGCAAATATAATCAATATTAAACCATATTTTAGTTTAAGTAATGAAAGTGTTGAACCATGAAATATATATGTGATAAATAAATTGAAGGTGCTATATATATATATATATATATATATATATATATATATATATATATATATATATATATATATATATATATATATATATATATATATATATATATATATATATATTATTTTTTTTTTTTTTTTTTTTTTTTTTAACAATTTTTATGAATATTTAAATTTTTTTGCAAACATTTTTTTAAGGTATACCATTTTGTTAGAATAAGTTTCCTCTACTGCTTTAATTTTCACTATTTCTTCCAATTTACTATTATAACAAATTCATGTCATAGATTGGGTGTTCAGGTGTGAATCTCCAAGTAACCTTGGAAATTCATTCTCTGGGTATCACCATATTAGAATGAAGGTTGTATTGATTTTTGTATTTTTAATAAATTTGTAATTATTTGCAATAATATAATGAAGGATTTTATATTTTATTATAAGAACGATATATTGATTATTACGGTATCGTTCCTGCCGGTTACGTTAGCGTGACAGACAATTTTTAGTAATAAAAAGATTGAAAGAACGTGTAGACACATAACTTGTAATGTGGTGTATAATGTACATTTGTGAAATATATTAATACAATAAAAATATTAAGCAAGAATAGTGTTCAATATCAAAGATATTATAAATAAGAGAAAATATACCAGAATAAGGTAAGAGGAAAACATTTTTATAGATATAAAAGTAACGATCTAGGCCTCACGAAAGCCTAAAGCAAAATATAGGCCCAATTGTTGCAAGACTAAAATTTTTGCATATATATATATATATATATATATATATATATATATATATATATATATATATATATATATATATATATATATATATATATATATATATATATATATATATATATATATAAGACGCATCTTCCTGGTAATTTAGTAACAAATAAATTCAAACCACGTTATACGGGTCCTTTTGTAATTACCAAAGCGTTCCAAAATTCACTGTCTTACCAGATAACACGTGTTCCGTTACGTCCTGATAATCCTACGCTCCAAGTTCATTTTTCAAAGCTAAGACCTTGGATAGATATACCCAGTTATCTCCGTAAACATAATTCATATCGAAAGTTATTTTTGGGAGCTGATGATAGTGATGAAGATGCGGTAATAAGTAGCTTGGGTGAATTGGAATCAAGGGATGGGATTGTATTAGGTGATGGTAGCGAGTCTTTGGTAGGAGAAGGTGAAACTTTCGAGGAAAACCTATTTAAGCCTTTTGAACTTAATCCATTAGAATTAGATCTTTTTAATGAGTCATATCCAGGGTTGCATGGTTTTAACCAGATGGTTTAAACCAATTGTTTTTTTTTTTTTTTTTAAACCAACTGAAAAAAAACCATGTTTTTTTTGGTTTTAACCAAATTTTTTATTTTAGTCTCCTAAATTTAGGGGACTTTTCCAAATATACTTTCAGGTGTAAAAGTGTTTCTTGTCCTTGATCTCATGAAGGCCTTCGATGATTTGAATGTTCACCCAGAATGTAGAAAGTTCTTAACAATTAATACTCCATATGGTAGTTTTTCCTATAACAGTATAGTTGAAGGTTTTCATTCTAGTCCCACAAGTTTCACTAAATATATCTTTAATTCTTTCTTGTATCCCTTATATTTTCATCTATATTGATGACATTCTAATTGCTACTCCAACTCATGAAGAGCATCTAAAAGTCTTAGAAATGGTATTTGATAGATCTCAGAAGCCCATGCACCTGAACAAACGTAATCACAGGTAAAGGCATAGGACATCTGAGAGAAGAAGTAGTAGGAGGAGGACTACCGGAGTCATCCACGGTTGAATTAGAGGAGAACAGGAGGTCGAAGAGATTACCCTTTTCAGATGGAGTGTTAGCAACAGAACCATCAGAGCGAATAATTAGAAAGGATGATAGGATAATTTTTCTCTCGCTACGCAGTGTCTCTTGCCTGAATGGCACTAGAGCAAGCACAATCGAACCATGGATTCTGAGGAGAGAAAGATTTAGATGAAGAAGGGATGAACCTGCTCATCATATCAACAATTACGGTCCCTACCTTATCAACAGAAATTGAAGCGCCTTCAGAGACGCAAAGCGTAGAAGCAACGCAAAGCATCCCAGTCAGCCTGATCAAAGTGAGAGAAGACACGCTTTGGGCGGCGTGGAGCAGTTGAAAAGAGAGCATGAAAAATAAGAGTAATTAGAATGTGATCAGATTTACCAATAGGTGAGATTGGTTCTTTTTGTACATAAGTTTAAAGTAGGGCCCTTTCAAACTAGGTAATATAGCCACTTGATTTAAACTTCTGAGTGAACAAGAAAATTTATAAAATTAAATAAATAAAAACTTTGTAGGATATTTTCAATCAAACTTAGATCTATATGTTAAATTATTCAAATAGCTATTTATAATAAATATTATTTTTAAAATTTATAGGATATTTTGTTTTGATGGGTGGTTGGACAATTTTATTCACATAAAACTGTTAAATTATTCAAATAGCTATTTATAATAAATATTATTTTTAAAATTTATAGGATATTTTGTTTTGATGGGTGGTTGGACAATTTTATTCACATAAAATTATTAAAATTGGGCGGTGTACATAAAAAAGTTAAAAAGTAGTGGTTTAAACGTTGTCACTGATTGCTGATAGGCTTAACGTTGTGTACTGTATAAGTTTATGAACAAGGAATAATAGTTTTGAACTATCAAGATATCATTTACAACTAAGTTTTCTGCCCAATATATATGACTGAAAAGGCTTTAAATTTTTTTTCCCAAAATTTTTGATAAACAGACTTGCATTAAAGAAATGAAAATGTAGAAGAATTAATAAGCTGTTAATGATTTGTTTTATTAACAACAAAGTAAATCATTAGTGGAAAATTTAACAATGTTAATTAACGATTAACGAGTTAATGCCCAGTTCTGTTTATATATATATATATATATATATATATATAATATATATTATATATATATATATATATATATATATATATATATATATATATATATATATATATATATATATATATATAAAAGGATTACTATATTTACATAATGTTTGTAACAGCAAATTACTCAACTTTTAAAGGTTTATAGAATCGATTTGTGTTCCCACAGGTGCATGGGACTTCAGAGATTTCTGAATTTGGTGTTTTAAACATTACTTATTAATTTGACTTTTATAAAAATGATGAAGTTAAAAGCCGAAATAGGTTATAATGAGTTAATTTAATTTGAAATGCTGGAAAATTATGGGTTATTATGGTAATTAAGGAGGATGCTAAGGAGAAAAACTCAAAAAAAGATTATTTTTTGGCTTAATTATGTCTATATGTCTTTAATTTGTACGAATTTTTGCATCATTGGTATGCTGTTTCAGTCCAAGTGTGCTTATTCTTGTGCTATTTGATGTAATTAATATTAAATCTTTATGTTAAGTATAAAATTAATTACTTATGAATTACTTATTCCACTTATAAAATCAAATTAATAATTCATATTTTTAAATATTAAAATTTTTTCATAACTAGAGTTTTGAATGCAACTAAATTCAGATAGTTGGGTCTCTATTTGATAAAGGAAAATTTGTTATATGTGGTTATGCCATTTTTAAGGTATTAATAATGATTATTTAATTGTATTAATCATAAGTTTTGATAGATGATATCCTATTTTAAACAAGATTTTCTGTCATTTCATGGTACTATTCCATTGAATAGCAGCTATCTCCTAAATAGTGACTTTTTTGAATTGTTGAAAACAACATAACTGTTTTTAATTTCTTCTTTTCATTTTTCATACCCTTCAACTTGTATTTTTAAAAGATTTTGAATTTAAACACTATTTGATTAAATTCTCTTTGCTAATTCAATTTGGCAATGTAAAATTGCCAATTTGTTAATTCTTTTCCAGTCTAAAATCAGTTCAATTTGCACACCAATATCTTAATTATATCGCTTATCCCAAAGGTTTCTCTCTGAGGATCCCTTTTTCCATTTGATTGAGTCTCTTTGTTGAACTTAATTATTCCTCTGTTTACTTCATTATGAGCTTGTTAGATATTACATCATTTGTCACTCAAGCTGCTGCTGCTTCTTTAAAATAAATTTTCTATTATTATTACATCCCCTCTCCAAGTGGGTATTCCCTTGTCAGATATCACCAATTGTTTTCTTCTTTTCTAATTTGTTTTATATTTTTTAAAGGGGACGGTTCACACACGTGAAACAATTTTCTAGTAGGTTTTGATGTAACTGATAGAGATCGAAGGTAAATTTTTCTTTTATTCATTCCACTAGTTGATACTGTTAAGTTTTTTACTTAACTGGTTTTGAGACACTTGGATAAAGAGAGCTTATGTAAGTTTTTGCTTTTCCCTTTATTTTCAATCATATTTTCAGAATAGGGAATTCTCAGCCTCTTTTTCCTTAGAAAATCCATTCCTCCTGTTCCATAGCTAGCACGGATTAAGACTTGTCTCATAGGGATGCCGAAAAAGTTTCGATATATATCGAAATAAATATTTTTTCACGATAGTATCGAAAAAATATCGATGATATTTTCAAACCCCATATATCGATATTTTATCCTCAGTGTCAAACCAACAATATTTTTTTTTTACTTTTAGAAATTTTTAGTAGTTTTCTGCTCCTTCATAAATTAAAATTTAAGCAAAATTTGTGATATTTTTCATATATATATATATATATATATATATATATATATATATATATATATATATATATATATATATATATATATATATATATATATATATATATATATATATAGAATTATTCTTAACGTAAAATAAGTTTAAAATATTCATAATTCTCTAATTCGTTTTGGAAATGTGTAAATTTGTTCGGAGTCATTTCAAAATCACTTAAAGTTTAATTTTTGCCCAAAATTGCTTTGAGAAAGAGATGCATGGAATGGAGACTTTAAAAAAAATACACCCTTGTACGTCATATTGAACATAACTCGTGATCGCGGAGTGATATTTGAATTAGCGTATCAAACTGTGCGAAATAGTTTTTTTTTTCTCTCTGGATTTTCATCGCATTAAGACGTTCTAATTTTGCTCTGTGATAGTGAAAGTGACTATTTTAAATCGTATCTCTAATTGTGGAAAATCTTAAATTTAGTTTTGAATACTTCGTTAATTTGACTTTTTTTGTTAATCGATTTCACTTCGTTAATCATTTTGAACATTTGAACCTAAAATTCGACCTTTTGATAAAACTTAAAGATAAGCGTTAGTTTTGTAATTTGCGAGAGGTGAAATTTTATCTTAGTATATCGTCCGGACGAGTATTGGGATATTGATAAACCTATTGCTATTCATGATTGATGGCTGTCTTAATACCACTAACTACCTAACTCAGAAGCTTTGAGGAGAAGAAATACATTTCGTCTCATTTACTGAAGAAGCAAGACTTTTTCAAAAAGTAACCACAGGTTGGCCAAACATCTAAAATAAGGTTTGTTTCTAATTTATGTATTTCTTTTTTCGAAGCTTTTGGGCAGATTTGCTTCTGAGTATTTGTTTACTTATCACATTACAATTTTATGTGATCCGCAAATTTTTTATCGTAAAATTGCTATATTGGAAAGTGCTAGCTATTTCTCCTACGCCTTAAATCTTATAACATCTTACGCATTTCCAATATATAATTGAAAAAGTCTTGATTTTGAAATTTGTTCCCAAATTTGTTGATTTCGTTAAAAAATAACAATTTTCAGTACGAATTTTTTTGACTTTGAAATTCGAATATTTATATTTTTGTGATTAAAATTAAGTGTAAAATCTGAAAGTGGTTCTCCAACGCTCGTCAGGTTGGGTTTTTTGTTTTATGGGACACAATTTATTTTTTTTTTTTTTTTTTGAAAAAATGTTTTTTATTTTCGCTGTTTAAAACAGTGAGTTGCTACTAACGTTGTGGAGAATTTAAATTTCCACACAAAATATATGTGTGTGTGTGTGAGCTGAGTAAGATCGGTAACAATTTCGTACATCGGTATCGGGCACATATCGGTATCGGTTTCACACACTTAGATAAAAGCCTCACACACTTCGGTAAAGGCCACACATACTTTGGTATTGGCCATACACATTTCGGTATTGGCTATACACACTTTCGGTATTGGCCACACACATCCGGTATTGGCCACAGATACTCTGGTATCGGCCACTCACCCTTAGGTATCGGCAATTCACCCTTCAGTATCGGCTCACATATCGGTATCGGTTATACATTATTGTGTATCTGCCTCACAATATCGGTATCGGTTATACATTGTGGTGTATCTGCCGCACATTATCGGTATCGGCAATACATTTTTGAATACAGTGCTGTAAGACTTCTTTACGCAACATTCAGATTTACGTCACTCGAATCCAGCGAGTAGTGGTAATCACTGCAAGCCCTCAAGAACGGTGTGTTGTTTTTCAAGTTGATTATAGTGTGTATAATTTTTTATTTTTTTATTTTTTTTTTGCCAAACTTTTTTGTTTTTTTTTGTTTTTTTGATCTCACTTGAAAAGGGACACTACTGTTTAACATCGTTGATAATTTTCGACGTTTCGAAAGTGATACCGCTGCTTGTCATCTTGTTGAATTGAATCGAATTTTGAATTGAAACCTTAATCGAAATTTGAATTTCAACATGGATTTGAGTGCTTTGACAGCTGCCTCAGCCCTTCTGGAGGATCTGGAAGACACCATCTCCAGTGATTTTGGAACAGAGGACATTAGCATCGAACCGGAAGAAAAAGCCAAACTTCTGGATGCCGTAAAGAAAGTGATATCCCCTTTGAAAGTATCAAGAGGGGTTATAAGAAGAAAAGTAACATTGCTGTTGAAACCAATCGTGAGCCCCCCTCCTGAGGGTATCGAACCAGCCATTGTGACATCATTGCTGGAGGAAGTTACTCTCAGGTTGGAGGAAATTCGACAACTGGATGGGGATATAGAGGCTAAGATTTGCATGTCAAAACTCATGAAGTATGATAAAACTGTCCTCAATGAGGAAATCGTTTCGTCCTCTAACTACCACATGCAAATCCAGAAGATCATACAAAAAGTACGCCCTCTTCCACCTGTTGAACCCAGACATTCGTCATCATCT
>SEYY01005570.1:0-2500 GCA_009176605.1 Armadillidium nasatum
CAACGGGATAGTTCAGAAGAGCAGAATTCATTGTGGTAATGATAACAAGGAAAGAGTAACCCAATAATTCGACTGGTAGAGACTAGATAGAGTTAGTGATAGCGGAAAAGTTTAAACGAAAAGCCCTAGGTTCCACCTTTTCAAAGAGAGCTGTAGGAGTGAACCATCCCAGATGTGTGAGGCTCACTCCATACAGGGGCGAACAACACTCCAATAAAGATCAAGCAACTGGGATGGAGTAAAGAAATTTTAAAGGAACCTCAGAACACCCAACCTCTTTGAAACTTATTTAGAGAGAGAAGTAATGTGATCTTTCCAAGAATGATCAAGAGAAAAAGAGACCGAGAATATTAACAACAGAGGAAGGTCTGAGTTGTGTGTATTCCAAGATGTAATAGTTGTGTGGTGGGTTGTGCCGAGTAAATAGATGGAGGAACTGAGTTTTTGAGGCATCGAAAACCACCATGTTTTCTTTTCTCCAAAATGAAATACAAGAGAGATTAGAGGTTAGTTTCTTCAAGGTTAGTTTTTCTCCTTGCGTTGATTAACTACCTTTGGGAGAGGCATCTCTCAAATTGAAATGAGTAATGAAATGTGAAGTCGTCGCCATAGGAGAGGGTATAGGTAATGAAGTAATAGAGAGAAGGTCATTGATGAATAATAGAAAAAATGATGGGAATATGAAAGAACTTTGTGGAACACCACTATCAATAGATTTAAAGGATGCGGTGGCCGTCTACAACAGCTGATATAGAACCACCGGAAAGGAAATCAGAGAAAGTCACAGAGAGAAGAAAATTCCGAAAAGGAATTTTAAAATCAATATATATATATATATATATATATATATATATATATATATATATTAGGAAAAAATTTGATTATAAATAAATAGTATTTAAAAAAAAATTTTTTTTGCATTTTCAGTAAATTTATTAAGGAAACATTGAACAAATTAAAATATTGCATGTTTCTGTATAAATTTAATGAAATTTTTTTTTGAAATTTTAAAAAACTATTATTTATTCATTCTACTAATCAAAGGCATTGTCAGATTATAATGTATTCATTGAGCTTTCGAACTCGAAATCTGACATAAAGAGGTTATACACGTCAATATCAAGTATTAATTTTTTTATTCTTTTTCCATCTTTTAAACCTTCTTCAAGTTCAGTATCTTTCGTTAAAGAATATCCCCAGTGTTATCCACAGCTATAATACAAATTTATAGCATGTAGGGTATGGAGTGTCACTCCAGTGGGGGCCCAAGCCCCATAGCGGGATCTTTTTTTATTTTGTGTATATTTACTTATGGTAAGCGTTTGACTCAGGTGAGCATCATTTGACTATTTATCTACTCTATCAAGCTATAAAAAAATAAATAATGCCGTTTACCGGGCTCAAAGGAAAGTGAGACCACTGTTTGAGGGGCCGGTTCGATCCCACTTCGGGATCCTGTATATACTACCTAGAAAAGTTCCTCTCCTCGAATAGGGCAACGCCCGTGAGATGTGAACTTTTTACTAAAAAAAAAAAAAAAAAAAAAAAAAAGAATTAAATAATGGCTAATAGATGCATGAAGACCACTTTGCACAATAATTGCACCAAAAACCTTAAATTTTTACTCTTAAAATATATACGTATTATTCAACATTCTGAATTTTGATAGACTTTTTTCATAATTTAAAATTTAAATTTAGCGATATTAAAATTGATATTTCATAAATTTCAATATGTAGTAAAGAGTAAACTCTCCACCACTCACGTAGTTGGGGAGGTAGATAAAGGATAAAGCCCATCTTAGACAAATGTCTTTCTGCCAAGCTTTCAAATATTATTCTTGAATTCGATATTGAAATAGATATATCGGTCTATTGATATCGATGTATAGGCCTATCATTATTCAGATTTGAGAACTTGTATTTAGTAAGTTTGTTTTTGGTTCTAATGTTAAAGGTTTTTGGTGAATTAAACTTTATTTAATGTATTTATGTTCGTTGTTATAGCTTCATCCGAGTAGGAATTATTAGAAAACAGAATTGGCTCACCTTTGTTAGACCTTTACCATCATGAATTCATAATTCAAAATAATACGGGCAGGTAATTGAGGAACCCGCTAGGTGGCGTGTCCTGCCTTGCTCATTCCAATTTGGAGCGAGATGCCATTCGTCGCCAGACAAACATTTATAGTATAACTGGAAATTTTTAGAGTTTGCTGCTGGGTTGGGGATTTTTTTTTTGAGTTTTTATATACGAATAAATTTTAAAAATCTTGATTTTTTTGATATTTGTTTCATTTTATTGATTTTTTAGCTACAAGTCTTTTTATTAGTAATAATTACTAAGTAAATATAATTTCTTAATTAGCTTAATTAATTAAGTTATTTAAATATAATTTTTTTAAAAAGTACAAGCTATTTTAAAATTGTTTTTATATAAAAATGATGAAAATGCGACTAATAGGACCATTTCCCTGAATTTAAATTTTAAATTATAATGA
>SEYY01005570.1:17500-22500 GCA_009176605.1 Armadillidium nasatum
GCGGTGATAAGATGGACACGAAAAAAAATTTGGTTTGAAAGAAGATTTTCCATTTAAGCCGATTACAAATGCCTAAATCCGAAAATTCCAAAAAATATTTAAAATATGATGAAAAGAAGAGAATATTTGAGAGTGAGATAAAAAACACTTTCTACAAATATGGTCATTTTATATATATATATATATATATATATATATATATATATATATATATATATATATATATATATATATATATATATATATATATATATATATATATATATATATATATATATATATATATAGGTGTGTGTGGTATATGCTTTGTGTTAATAAAGTAGTTTTAACTTATTGACATAGAGCATAACAATTTGGTAGAATGAGTTTCTATCTTGTTTTCTTTGTAATTATTTATATTATTTGTAGCTGCAAAATGGCAAAGGCCCACATGTGATCCATTTAAGTTGGTAAATATTAAATACCTATTCATGATATTCTAATACATGAAAATTAGGAGTGCGCAAATTAGTGCGAAATATAGAAGAACTAATGCAACAGATTTTATCTTTAGAATTCATGAAACACTTGGGTAAGAGGATAAAAATCTATGGTCAGAGTTTAACGGAGACTAAAAAAAAATCTTTTAAAATATTTTTCTTTTTGATGAAAACTATTTTCACCCAGGTACTCAGATGATAAATGTTTTAGTTTGAACTTTTTCATTTTATTTACGTAAATTTCAATAGGAAAAATATTTTGCAGTCAAAATTAACAAATGGAATGCGAAATAGTTTTCTTTAGCTCCTCCATCTCAGATTTAAAAAAAAAAAAAAAAAAAAAAATCAATTTTACTTCAAACCTTGAATAATTATTCTTACAAATCGATATACAAAATACTTTATTTTATAACCCTTAAAATATATATATATATATATATATATATATATATATATATATATATATATATATATATATATATATATATATATATATATATATATATATATATATATATATATATATATATATATATATATATATATATATATATATATATATATATATATATATATATATATATATATATATATATATATATATATATATATATATATATATATATATATATATATATATATATATATATATATATATATATATATATATATATATATATATATATATATATATATATATATATATATATATATATATATATATATATATATATATATATATATATATAAAAAAATATATATATATATATAATATATATATATATATATATATATATATATATATATATATATATATATATATATATATATATATATATATATATATATATATATATATATATATATATATATATATATATATATATATATTATATATATATATATATATGTGGTGTGTGTGTGTGTGTGTGTATGTGTGTGTAATATCCCAAGAAAATACATAAAAAAAGTTTACATAAAACTACACAAAATAATAAAACACAAGCTTTCGAAAGACATATCCTCCAGCCCTCCATCTGTCTGGTATTAAAAAAAGGAAGTGGGTTTTTTCAGAGCTTTTAAGATTTAAGATATGTAATCATTAATGTTTGGACGATGAATTATATCATATATAAAGAACCTTTTTCAAAAATTCTGTTCCCAAAGAAAACTATAAGAAAAACAACGACTTTCTTAGAAAAGAAATTTTACCCACAATATAAACCTGAAGAGAGAATTTATAAACAATTAAACATGTATACATTACATTACATGTATACATACATTACATGTATACATACATTATAAACATGTAATTCCCACGCAGTAGAAGTAAAATACAGGTATTCTGTCCTCGGAGAGTTCACGTAGTTCAGTGCGTACTCATTACACTGAGAAGCGTTCTTCACCAAAAAAGAGAAAAATATATGGTCAAACTGGGATATATAAGATCCCATGGGAAATGTGTGATGAGGGTATGTTGTTGAAACTTCGGACTTTTACTGAAGAAGGAAAAAAAGCACATATATGCTTTCAGTGTGAAAAAAAACTTTCTTTATATCGTCAGCAGACCAGTAAGTATCATAAAATAAATTCGAAGAGTGAGAAATTAACGTTCAGGATCAAAGAAATCGACAATAGAAAATTAATATATATATATATATATATATATATATATATATATATATATATATATATATATATATATATATATATATATATATATATATATATATATATATATATATATATATATATATATATATATATATATATATATATATATATATATATATATATATATATATATATATATATATATATATATATATATATATATATATATATATATAAATATATATATATATATATATATATATATATATATATATATATATATATATATATATATATATATATATATATATATATATATATATATATATATATATATATATATATATATATATATATATATTATATATATATATATATATATATATATATATATATATATATATATATATATATATATATATATATATATATATATATATATATATATATATATATATATATATATATTATATATATATATATATATATATATATATATATATATATATATATATATATATATATAAATACAAAGAATTTAATATTAAAGACTATTCACCTTTGAATGATTTTCCTTAACGGGTTAATTTTGAAGAAGAATAACTTTTTAAATAAGCTTCTACATGGTTTATGTCGTGTGACGTCATGGGTTCTGATATTTTATTTCCCGCATTTTTAAAGAAAAATTATTGTATTTTAAATCTGAAAGAAGTAAGAGTAGATATATATTTTGAAAGATTGTGTTTTATTTTTTTTTTTTATTTCTTTTTTGTAAACTTTTTAATTTTATTTTGTTTTTTTTACTATTTTGTGTTTTATTCTTTTGTTTTTTTATTTTAGTAACTTTTTGTTTTTATTTTTTTGTTTTATTATTATATTGTGCTATATTATTATTATTTTTTTTATTTTTTTTTTTGTAAATCTTTTGGTTTTATCTTTTTAAATTTTTTAATTTTTTTTTATTTTTTCTTTTTTTTTTTTTTTTAATTTTTGTTTTATTTTGTGTTCACGGTTATTGCGATTATTAAATATATATATATATATATATATATATAATATATATATATATATATATATATATATATATATATATATATATATATATATATATATATATATATATATATATATATATATATATATATACAGGATTTATGAAGACACTTAAGGACTCAATTATTTTTATTTATTACATATTTAATCATGGTCGCATTAGTCGTTGTCTTTTGTTTATTTTCAGAACATAATTAAGAATATTCTTGCATTTATCATTTTTATTATTATTTTTAACTTTTTTTTGTATAATTATTTTAATATATACTGTTATTATTTTTTGCTATTTATTTCAGATTATTATTATTATTATTATTATTATTATTATTATTATTATTATTATTATTATTATCATTATCATTATCATTATCATTATCATTATTATCATTATCATTATATCATTATCATTATCATTATCATTATCATTATCATTATCATTATCATTATCATTATCATTATCATTATCATTATCATTATCATTATCATTATCATTATCATTATCATTATCATTATTATTATTATTATCATTATTATTAGTTTTAATCAAATGTCTATTGTTTGAATAGTTTGCCCTTTTTGGTTCTTAAAGTTTAGTTATACTTCAATTATATATTATGAACATCCTTATTTTATTCCACCTTTTTCCATTTTTGTTTGATTTCTGATGTTTAGTCCTTTGTCTTTTATTTACAACCAAAAATACCCTTTTCTAGTGCACATGGTTTACACGTTAGGCCTAGCAAGCCGGAAAGGTAAGTATGAATACCTCGGTTGGAAACTAGGCTTTTTAATGACGTGCAGTTAACAGCTTCATATGAGTTGAATATATATATATATATATATATATATATATATATATATATATATATATATATATATATATATATATATATATATATATATATATATATATATATATATATATATATATATATATATATATAGATAAATTTTTTGTTTCTGGATTTTAATCCATTAGTCATTTGCAATGTTTAATTATATTTGGAATTCTTTTCATTCTTTCGTGAATTTTGGTTAATTTAGAAAGTGAGAATTATTTAAAAAGGAAAGGAGAAAAATGAGTAGAAGATAAAGAAAATAGAGAGAGGAAATAATATAAAGAGAAATGAAAAGATAGAAATAGAGAGAAAGTTTAAAATATAGGAGATAAAGGAGAAACGATAAGGAAAGATTAGAGGAGAAGTGTTTGTGAAAAAAAGAAATATTAAAATTAGAGAATAAAACAATAACGCAGAGAGTAAATAAAAGAAAAGAAAAATAAACTTAAAAATAGAAAGAGAGAAGTGAAGAAGATGTAAAAAATGGGGAAAGAATGACAAAGAGGGGAAATTGGGGATAAGAGTGAAAAAGAGGGTAGTCTAGAAATGCTTGTGTAAAAAAAGAAATATTAAAATTGAAAGAAGAAATCAATAACGCAAAGAGTAAATAAAAGAAAAGAAAGATAAAAGTTAAGATAGAAATAGAGAAGTGAAGGAAAAGTGAAAAGAATGGAAATAAGGGAAAAGAGTGAAAAAGATGGAGAAGAGAGGAAAAGGAGGGGAAAAGTGAAAAAAGTGAAGAAATAGGAGAAAGAGGGGAAAAGGGGAAAATAGTGAAAAAAAGGGGAAAAAATTGATGATTCTCAAGGAAAATCATTTGAAGTTTTGAAGACAAAAGTTTTTTTTTCTTTACTTTTTTCCATTGTAATAAAATTAACATAAAATAGAAAAAGTTTTTATTTTAAATTTTATGTTTAACGTTAATTTGCCTTGACTAATTTTGATATCTTTTTCTTGCTTTTAGGGATTTTTTTATTTATTTAATTATTAATTCTAGTTATTTAATAAATAT
>SEYY01005570.1:40000-45481 GCA_009176605.1 Armadillidium nasatum
ATCCGCCGTGGGCCCTAGAAACCCAAGGATCTTCCTCGAAAAATCCTACTGCAGGACGAAAGTCCTACCTGGGGCAAGGGGGAAAAAAAAAAGCAATAATTTATAAGAATAATTATAATTAATATTAATAATATAATAATAATAATAATAATAATAATTAATAATAATATAATAATAATAATAATAATAATAATAATAATAATAATAATAATAATAATAATAATAATAATAATAATAATAATAATAATAATAATAATAATAATAATAATAATGCAAATAAATGAACGTAGGAATAGAATAAATAGAGTAAGAATTTACTGAGAAAAAGAGCTGCAATAAAAAGATTTGAAGAAAAGCATGAAAAAGTTTTAACTTTTTGAGTTTCACAAAAATTTATTCAAACATTTTAACTGAGGGAAAATTCTTTTTTTTACATTTATACTATATTAATTTGGCTATTATATATGGTTCTGACGTTATTGGAGTAAGACTTGTTATTAAGAGAAGAAACAGAGAGGTTTTAGAAAGGAAACATCATGAAAGAGAAGAAACAGAAAGGTTTTAGGAGAGAAACATCAAGAAAAAGAAGAAACAGAAAGGTTTTAGGAGGGAAACATCAAGAAAGAGAAGAAACAGAAAGGTTTTAGGAGGGAAACATCATGAAAGAGAAGAAACAGAAAGGTTTTAGAAAGGAACATCAGGAAAGAGAAGAAACAGAAAGGTTTTAGGAGGGAAATATCATGAAAGAGAAGAAGCAGAAAGATTTTAGAAGGGAAACATCATGAAAGAGAAGGAACAGAAAGGTTTTAGTCGGGAAACAATGAGAAAAAGAAGAAACAGAAAGGTTTTAGAAGGGAAACATCAAGAAAGAGAAGAAACAGAAAGGTTTTAGGAGAGAAACATCAAGAAAAAGAAGAAACAGAAAGGTTTTAGAAGGGAAACATCAAGAAAGAGAAGAAACAGAAAGGTTTTAGAAGGGAAACATCATGAAAGAGAAGGAACAGAAAGGTCTTAGGAGGGAAACAATGAGAAAAAGAACAAACAGAAAGGTTTTAGAAGGGAAACATCAAGAAAGAGAAGAAACAGAAAGGTTTTAGGAGAGAAACATCAAGAAAAAGAAGAAACAGAAAGGTTTTAGAAGGGAAACATCAAGCAAGAGAAGAAACAGAAAGGTTTTAGGAGGGAAACAATGAGAAAAAGAAGAACCTGAAAGGTTTTAGAAGGAAAACATCATGAAAGAGAAGAAACAGAAAGATTTTAGAAGAAAAACATCAAGAAAGAGAAGAAACAGAAAGGTTTTAGAAGGGAAACATCAAGCAAGAGAAGAAACAAAAAGGTTTTAGAAGAGAACATCAAGAAAGAGAAGAAACAGAAAGGTTTTTGAAGGGAAACGTCAAGAAAGAGAAGAAACAGAAAGGTTTTATGAGGGAAACGTTGAGAAAGAGAAGAAACAGAAAGGTTTAGAAGAGAAACATCAAGAAAGAAAAGATACAGAAAGGTTGTAGAAGGGAAACATCAAGAAAGAAAAGGAACAGAAAGGCTTTAGAGGGAAACATCAAGAAAAAGGAGAAACAGAAAGGTTTTTGAAGGGAAACATCAAGAAAGAGAAGGAAGAAGGTGATCTGAAGAGTGCAACATAAACACTCTGAAGAAACCTGGATTTAGAGAAGGAGGTTATGAGTGAGAAGAAAATACTATGAGAAAAGCATTAACATTCAAGCCAAAATAAATTTATGAATAATAAACGTAAAAATTTTAAAATTAATCAAATTTTTTCAACATTAAAATAAATAGTAAAATTTAATTTAAATAAGAAAAAAATTCATGTGAAGCAACAAAAAAAAAATAAGATGTACTTTTTTTAGAATTAATACAAAGAAAATTAAATATATGCAAATTTGAACTTGAATATTGATTATTTCAATCGTGACTCAATATGACATCAGAATCATAAAGTCTTGCAACTAGAATTCAATAAGCTGCATAGGGTTGGGAAGACCCATCAGCTGTTTTTCCCTTCCCATGTGCCTCCAGCATTTGAAGGTTGTGGCGACAGGCCTAGCAAGCCGGCAATGTAATAAAGAAATTGCTCGAGATAACAAGCCTACCGGATTGGACGGTGAGGATGATGATGATGATGATGATGATGATGAATTTGCCTATATATATATATATATATATATATATATATATATATATATATATATATATATATATATATATATATATATATATATATATATATATATATATATATATATATATATATATATATATATATATATATATAGCACTGCTCCACCCTGCACTAAGCGTATCTTCTGGCACTTTGATAGTGCTGACTGGGGAGCTTTGCGTTGCTTCTACGTTAACTATCTCTGGAGGGATTGCTTTATCTCTGAAGACTATCAACAAACTCAAAATTTAGGAAGCCTAAAAATTGCGTCATATTACCCAGTCAACAGACTGCTTTAATTTCACATGATTTCACATGATTTCACATACTTGATTTTTAAACTGAGAAGTTTGGAACACACTTCCTTCTTCTCCATCTCCCCACACCTCCCAACACTCTCCCTTCCTCCTCTTCCTTTTTCTTGCATTCTTTATTTTTAGCCTGCATATATGAATTTTTTTCACATTTTATATTATATAATATATATATATATATATATATATATATATATATATATATATATATATATATATATATATATATATATATATATATATATATATATATATATATATATATATATATATATATATATAATATATAATTCTATTTGGGAAGCCATTTTTTTAAAAAAAAATAAAAAAATAAAAAAAATATATATAATATATAATTTTTTAATATATTAAGTAAACTCCAAGTAGCCTCTATATTTTGGGTGTAAGGTGCAATTTGAGGATCCACAAAATTTTTACTGGGTTCAAAGTAAGATGTTTTAAAAAATGGTTTTTTACGAGAATTTTTGGGCTAAAAAACTTAAATTGGGTATTATACCCAGCATATGTCTACGGGGGGCTCTGACACTCGTACCCCCTGACCCGTGAGTGATGATGATATTGTCGACTACTTTTCCATTTCTACGATTTGGGATATTTTCCATTTTTTTCATATATATATATAATATATATATATATATATATATATAATAATATATATATAATATATATATATATATATATATATAATATATATATATATATATATATATATATATATATATATATATATATATATATATATATATAATATATATATATATATATATATAATATATATATATATATATATATATATATATATATAGATAATATACAAAAATTACTATACTTAACCCACAACTGGATGTAAAACTGGGGAAAAAAAAAATATTGCCCCTGTGCGATCGGAGAGGTCCGTGGAGTTAGTCTACATGGCAGTTACCTATGAGTTTTCTTTTCGCGATTTCCTTTTGCACCGTATTCACACTCTCTCTCTTAATATCCAAATGGCCAGGGTTCGAATCACCGTATAGCAGACCATAAATTTGTACATATATTATATATATAAATTATATATATTAAATATATTATATAATATATATATATATATTAATATATATATATAATATATAAGTAATATATATATAATATATTAGGTCTCTTATTCTTAATCTTAATAGGGTTGGTAAGGCTTTTAGTTAATTTGTTTCAGAAGTACTTCGGAATTTGATAAGGCAAAAATTGTGTTCTTAGAAATGGGGAGGTCAAACCATCGAATTCGACAGAGTTGGACTTCAATATTATTATTATTATTATTATTATTATTATTATTATTATTATTATTATTATTATTATTATATATTATTATTATTATTATTATTATTATTATTATTATTATTATTATTATTATTATTATTATTATTATTATTATTATTAACGTTGTCAGAGTATCATGTTTCGACCTGCCATTATTTATTTCTATTGCCATTGTTATTCGTAATTTTTAAAAATTTATTTACTAAGTTTATCCCTTTGACAATTCTCTACATGTCTGCCCTATTAAATATTACCTTGCGTTTCATGTTGCGAATAAGAATGTATAATAAAACTTATATAATATAATATATATATATAAATATAAATTATATATATAATAAATATATATATATATATATATATATAATAATATATATATATATTTTTTTTTTTAGCTATTTTTAGCTATTAGCTTTATTAAACTTATTGATACAATAAAACTAATAATAATATTTAATTAATAATTATTGCTAATAATAATTACTTCTTCTAATTCTTTTTATGCATCGACAAGAAATAAAACTATTATAAATAAAATCCAAGTTTTTGAAATATTTTGATACATTGTAAAAATTGTCCTAACGAATCGTTGGGACAAGTGGAAAAAATGTCACAGCAAAATTTTCAATAGAGAAAAGACATGTTAAGAATAAGAAAGTCACGATTTATTTTTTAATAGAAAATAACTGAAAAAAATTAGTTGCGCCATTTTTTAACGCTTGTCCCAACAATTCGTTGGGACAATATTTGCAGTGTACCTCTGAAAATGAAGCTTATGAGAATGGTTCTTGTTGGATAGAAAGGAATATTATCAGTGAACTCGGAATAATATATATATTAAATTAATATATATATATATATAATATATATATAATCTATATATATTATATATATATATATATATATATATATATAATATATAATATATAGGGCTAGACTGCACTTAACATACTTCAATATTACAAAAACTACTAAAACATAAAAAAGGATTATATTTTTGAAGTCCTAGCAAATTGATTATGAAAAATTGGGAAATAAAAAAATGTTATAAAAATTTTATTACGTCAAGTAAATTTTCTTTTTTGCCGTTGAAAGAATCGTACGTCTGGCATCGGTCTATTTTTAAATAAATTCTCGAAATTGGAATAACTTAAATTTCGCTAATGAGTAAGGATTGTAAAAGTGTGATAAATATATATATATATATATATATTATAGATTATAATAATATATATATAATATATATATATATATATCATGTAATCATCAGTTAGCTTGGTTACCGGTATCTTCGGTCGTCAGTTAAATAATCGAATTAGTTCATTAGATCTACTTACTACACAAACATTTTTTTTTTTATTTTCAAATATTTTATAATTTCATACCAAACATGGACAAGATGCGAAAATGTATCCTTTTTAACGTACGTCAGTATTTTTAATATTATATAATATATATATATATATATATATATATATAATATATATATTTATATAATATATATATATATATATAATATAATATATATAATATATATTCTCAATATGCAAGAAAATAAATAAAATAGATGTAAAAATATTATTCGCTGCTTGCCATTTGTAAATGTATTTGAAATATAATTCACTCACAGAGCAGTTGTGAGTTGCCAGGTGACGTCTTGACGAAAGCGGGGGT
>SEYY01005571.1:7500-12500 GCA_009176605.1 Armadillidium nasatum
TATATATATATATATATATATATATATATATATATATATATATATATATATATATATATATATATATATATATATATATATATATATATATATATATATATATATATATATATATATATATATATATATATATATATATTATATAGGTATTTATAAAAAGTTTTAAAAAAAACAAAAAATATTTTTTACCTTTTCCTTGTAAATTATTTTTTATATATATCAGGAAATAAAATTATAAAATAAACAAGCATGTCCTCTCTACACGTTTAACAACGAGAAACAGTATGCTACTGTGTATTTTGCTCATTTTGCTTATTTGTCATAAAGAAAACAGGATTCATGAGTGGGTAACAATATTATACCTTGCATACATGCTGAAGATTAAATGGCAGGAGAAATTATGCCTACCTAATGTAAAATTTTTTATTTTATTTTGTCGGATTAGGTGCATATTATGCCCAAGAAGGAACATTTTGTTCGAAAACATTGAAGTACCCTTGTACAATGAAAGCTTATTTATATAATAATAATAATAATAATAATAATAATAATAATAATAATAATAATAATAATAATAATAATAATAATAATATAATAATAAATAATAATAATAATAATAATAATAATAATAATAATAATAATAATAATAATAATAATAATAATAATAATAATATAATAATAATAATATTATTATTATTATTATTATTATTATTATTATTATTATTATTATTATTATTATTATTATTATTATTAGGTCTGAATGCACATTAGCGGCCATGCATAATTCAAAAACTACTAATCGTACATTAAAAAGGATTATATTTTTGAAATCCTTGGGTAATTTTCAGTAAGAAAACTAAAATAAAATATTAAAATAAATAAAAAAAAAAAAATGGAATATGTACGATAAGTATTTTTCAATTTAGCGACTGTACAAATTTGATGTTAGTGTGTTTTGTGACATGAGTTGGTGAGGATGTTGTTAAATGATTTATAGAGAATGGTCGAAGGTAAGACGAAAAAAAATATGAAACCTAACCTAACTTAACCTAAACAAACCTAACCTAACCTAAACCTAACCTAACCTAACCTAAAACTAAACCTAAACTAAACTAACTAACTAACTAACTAACCTAACCTAACCTAACCTAACCTAACCTAACCTAAACTAAACTAACCTAACCTAACCTAAACTAAAGTAACCTAACCTAACCTAACTACCTTTGCAGCTACATCTGCAAGAAGAGTAATAAGGAGAACATATTTCTGAAATTTATTTCAGAAATTACTAAGCAAGACTCTCTCCGAAGACAAAATGCAAGACGTGCCAGACGTACGATTTAGTATTAAATAACTATAATTTACGTACTTATTAAAATTATTATATGATTTTTTTCCAAATTTTCTTACTGAAAATTCTAAAAGGATTTCAAAATATAATCCTTTTTTACGTAAGATTAGTAGTTTTTGAAATATGCATGTCCGCTAATGTGCACTCTGGCCTTATTATTATTATTATTATTATTATTATTATTATTATTATTATTATTATTATTATTATTATTATTATTATTAGTATAAGTATAATAATAATAAATATAAAATATTCTAAACTGTGAACAAATATTGAAATATGTATACTTTTCTTAAAATTTCTTTCAAAATGCTTCTTGCACTATAAACGAAGGTTTGTACAATCGGTTACATTTCATTTGCAACCACATCGTACTAATAGAAACGCTCGAGTTGAAAGTGTAGACACACAATTTTCTCGTCCGTTATATTAAAGAAGAATGCGGTATTTATTTTCTTCATTTGGAATAATTAATTAAAATTAAATGACTGTTTTTTTTACATTAAACAATGCTACATTGGAGTGTTTTTAAAATGAGCTGCAATTTATTAAATATTTAATCCGTTTAAAAATTAAGAAATAAAAAATAATTAATAACAGTTCCACACTAGCTAGTTGTATATTGTGGTGGTTGCACAAACCTGCAAAAACGTCACGAGCCTCCCCTTGATATATATATATATATATATATATATATATATATATATATATATATATATATATATATATATATATATATATATATATATATATATATATATATATATATATATATATATATATATATATATATATATATATATATATATATATATATAATTTATAAGACTATTACGAAGCTCATACTCCAAATATATAAAGCCATATTTTAAACACGATTTATTTTAAAATATTAATTAAAAGTCAAAGATTAATAATTATTAAGTAACGATATTAAAAGAGGAAACTTAAATGGAAGATTAAAAAGCCGACGTTTCAACCTCTGTTAACAAACTCGTTCACAAGGCAATTGAGTGAAAAGCTGGGAAAAAACCTCAGAAAAAAGGATGGTACAACAACACAAGGGAATAGAAAATTGATGAAAATTGCAGCACAACTCGGAAAGGAAGAGCATCAAACTGCCAAACGCACGATGAGAGTTTTTAGGGTGGATTTAAATTTGCAAAAAAGAAAAAAACAATATCCCACTGATATATCCGATGTCTTTGCTATATCCGATGCCTTTGCAATAATTTCAGTTTTGATGAAGATTGTTTATTTTCCTATAAGTTCTACTTAACTCTTGTTCTTAAATGAAATTTGAGTGATTGAGAACTCTGAGCAAAAACTCCACATTCTTTTTTCCTCCTGCTGCCTTTGTCATCAATTTTCATCCAAAAGAATCTGTTTGTTCTAGTATGTTCATGGATGATCGTTTCCGTTGTACTAATCTGGGACCCATCAAATTTATATATTTTCAATCATAAGCTTAATTTCTCACGCGGGAGAAATATTTGGAGGGTTCAATGTTAAAGTGAACCAAGTTAATGAGACTCATTTCTGGCATTGTGTTTTATCTCTTCACTTATTTTTGGCTAGACTTTATGAGAATGTATAGCTGTTAATTTGCGAACAGGCAGTTTTATTTCTCGGTCTTCCCTTGGAATGATTTACTTATTAGCCAAGAAGGCTAGAGATCTTTGTAGCATTTTAGAATTTTATTCGACATTCATTCCCTCCAACTAAAGCTCATAATATTTGGTTTAACTATGCTTGTTCTATTCTTTATCTTTAGGACACTACCTTAAAAAAAAAAAAAATTAAAAATAAAAAGTCGAGTTTTCAAAAGTCAAGAAACTCACGCCATTTATTTTTCATTTAAAATATGAGAAAAAAAGAAGAAAAAAGAAAACTTTTCCTTTTAAAAATGAATTAATCTTTTTGGTTCCTCTTATTCCCTCTTTTTTAACTGGCACTTTTCTTCCGTCAGCTCCAATGCTATTTACCAATTTGCTAAAGTTCAAAAGCTTTGCTATGATTTTCACATTTATTTATACTTTAGAGTTTATACGATTCCTAAACTTTTTCCACTTCTCCATTACATACTGAGTCCCTTTTGCTTACCATCGTAAATCCTTTTAAAAATATGACTTGTACTTTCTTGTAACAATAGACCTATTTATGCTCCTTATGATATACATTCTGTGATTTTCAAAAAATGTATATTGTAAAGAGTATACGTAAGTCTATTGTTAGGAGAAATCACGAGTATATATATATATAAATATATATATATATATATATATATATATATATATATATATATATATATATATATATATATATATATATATATATATATATAGGAGGGTGCTTGGAACCCCTACTGGGGCTACTGTGGCATTCTGCTGGGTGCTCCTGGGTTGCAGGAACAACCAACCAAAGTCAAGCAACGCCAACATGGGCACAACAACTGTTGCGACTAAATTATCAATATAAGACAGAGAAAAATTTTCCGCACGCCAGGATTCGAACCCATTGACAACTGCGTCGCCGTTATACAATGTATAGAAGGCTCTACCACCGAGCTACGCCGCCTTCCCATTAAAGAAGGCATAGTAGATCGATTTTCAAGCTCTTCTGCTTCGAATCACTGTAGCAACTCGGTACTTATCTAAATCCATAGGAGGGTGCTTGGAACCCCTATTGGAGCTTCTGTGGCATTCTGTTGGGTGCTCCTGGGTTGCAGGAACAGCCAACCAAAGTCAAGCAACGCCAGCATGGGCCCAACAATTGTTGCGACTAAATTAGCAATATAAGACAGAAAATTTTTACATACAGTGTTTATATATAAATTATATACAGAAATATTTAGATTACTAGAGAAGGATTCTCTGAATAACTGGGTCTCAGACAATAGTTTAAATATTAGGAAGAGAGGTAAAGAAGTGATGCTCAACAAATTCTAAACTAGCTCGTAGGACACGGACGTTGGCAAAGTCAATATAAAAACCCTCTTCTGTGCCCACCTCCATCCCTACCCTTCCAATCCCGAAGACTTGAACCCGCCATCCAACAAACCACTCAATGACTCAAACTCACATACAATCAATATTAATAAATATATTAAAATACTTCATAACCACACTAGCAAATGTTTAAACTGTATTAAGAATTGGTAAAAATTAAGAAAAAAGAACAATAAAACAAAATAACGATTTATTAAAGCTAACTATATGGGATAACAAAATTACGTAAGACTAATAATATACGTAATATATATATATATATATATATATATATATATATATATATATATATATATATATATATATATATATATATATATATATATATATATATATATATATATATATATATATTATATTATATATATATATATATATATATATATATATATATATATATATATATATATATATATATATATATATATATATATAAATATATATATATATAGTATATATATATATATATATATATGATCACGTATGTATAAGTAAAAGAAATAAGTGAACTGAATATTCATATATCTAATACTATCTTTTACAAACAGAATTGCAGAACCAACCATTTTACCTTCATAAATGAAAAAATATGCAAACTGAACTTAGATTTGGAGCCAACTTTGCCCTTCTTTCTTTTT
>SEYY01005571.1:15000-17500 GCA_009176605.1 Armadillidium nasatum
TTCAAAGCAAACAATAGATAATTCTTTTTATTTGTAATCTTCGTATAGTGAAGTTAATGCATATTAAAATCAAATTGGTTTAGTATGTAATTAGTATGAAAATGTTTATTAATGTAAGTATAATTTTTATTCATTTTGTAAATAGTGTATTTTTAGAAGGATGATGTCTTTTATAGATTAAAATTATTTAATAGATGCAATCGTATTTATAAAATGGCAATTTATAACCCTTGAAAAGAGGGGAGGAGTTGTAAGATACGAAAACTTTATGAAAACAATGTTCCTTTATGAAAGCTTGTAGCATATCTTATTTCCTAATTGTAACTATTAAAAATTTAAATATTTAAAATTGAACTAGGTTTTTAGAAAGATAACATTATTTTTAAACTGTTGGAAAAATTATTATTAAAAAAAAATTGTAATTACATTATTACAAATAACTTGTTTACATCTGTTATTTATTATAAAACAAAACACATGCTCACACAAACACCCACTCATTCACACACATACGAGCATTATAAAAGTATATATATATATATATATATATATATATATATATATATATATATATATATATATATATATATATATATATATATATATATATATATATATATATATATTTATTTATATTATTTATTTTATTTATTACAATACACCATTTCCTGCTTGATGCAGGGTGGAGTCAATTGCAGAAATTTGACATTCCTGCAATTGTACATGGGAATAAAACCTGGTTGAAAGGGTTCCCAGTCCTTAAAACCATGCAAAGAGCTAATCTTTATTTGACTCGACTGCGACGAAATCATCATTCATTATTGACCAGAGGCTACTTCTAACTGTTCTAACTTAATTCTTTTTTCTTTTAAATATTTAATTTTCCATTAAATGCTGAAAGTCCTCTGAATCGAAAGATGTGTTGCTTCACAATTTTTTTTTTTGAATTTTTAATTTACTATTAAAAAAAAAAAATCTGAAATATTATAACAAAATATTAATTTTTTCCTTTTACCTTTGGTCAAAACTCCACAAACTCTGCAACTTCAGGGAGAAGATCTTGAAGTTTCAGATCCAATAGCCTTCTCTTTTCTTTTCTTCTCTTCTCTTCTCCTCTCTTTCCTTCTCTTCACTTCTCCTGTCTTCTCTTCTCTTCTCTTCACTTCTCCTCTCCTCTCCTCTTCTATTCTCTTCTCTTCTGACTTCCTTATGTTGTTCCTAACTTTTCTTCTTCCCATCTGCTTCCAAGCACATCCACCTACGAAGGCAGCCGAATCATTATATATATATATATATATATATATATATATATATATATATATATAATATATATATATATATATATATATATATATATATATATATATATATATATATATATATATATACGGCCAACATTCTTTCTTTAAAACCTATTAATAGTGAGATTCCTCTCAGGAGTCTGTCCAATCTCCAACTCTTTTTCTATTTTTCATTAATGGCTTCTCTCTATCACTTCATCACCTATCCAGTCTTATGCCGATAACCCTCTTCATTAATCCTTTCAGTTTGAAAGATATCCCTCCCAACAGCTGTTAATTGACGCGAGTAGTGTGGCCTTTGAGCAACTAATCTCTGATCTCTCTCATATTTCAAATTGGGGCATTGAAAACATGGTCGTTTTCAATGCCTCAAAAACTCTATTCCACCATCTCTACTCGACATAAACTTCCACACAACTATGACATCATTAATAATCTAGGTGTAAATCTTTTTCTTGTGATCTTTCTTGAAAAGATCACATTACTTTTCTTTCTAAACAAGCTTTTAAGTAGAGTGTTATGAGACGCCTTCAGAATTTTTTATCGCCACCCCAGTTACTTGCTCTTTGTAGGGGTGTTGTTCTCCCCTGTATGGAGAGCGTCTCATATACCTGGGATGTTTCCACTCATACAAGTTTGTTTGAAAAGGTGGAGTCTAGTGTTTTTCTTCTTATCAACACTTTCTCTCTCACTAATTCTCTCTAGTACCTTTCTGCCAGTCGAATTGTCGCGTCACTCTCGTTTATACTATTGTTATTACAACGGACACTGCTCTTCAGAACTCTCACGTCGCATACCTTCTCCACTGAGAAGGGTGCGATACATACATTTCTACATAGTCTTATCCTTTCTCCGTCCAACTCTCTGACTCCAGACTTAACCCCTATGCTCAATCTTACATATACTCTACTGGAAAAGTTATCTGTTTTCCCAACTTCCTTTGACTTGCATACCTTCAAATGCCGTATATCAGGACATGTCATCCTTTAACTGGACTCCTATTTGATACTCCCCCAAATCTGGGGAAATTGGTTGACTTCTGGCCTTTGACTACCAGAGTATATATATATATATATATATATATATATATATATATATATATATATATATATATATATATATATATATATATATATATATATATATATATATATATATAGTATATATATATATATATATAGTATATATATATATATATA
>SEYY01005571.1:30000-39390 GCA_009176605.1 Armadillidium nasatum
AACTTATTGAAAGTCTAGTTGTAAGACTTTATGATTCTGATGTCATAATGAGTCACGTTCAAAATAATCAATATTCGAGTTGAAATTTGCAAATATTTAATTTTCTTTGTATTAATTCCAAAACAGTACATCGTGTTTTACTTTTGTTGCTTCATATGAATGGTTTTTTCTTATTTAAATTAAATTTTACTTATTAAGAACAAAAAATAACTTATATTAAAATTCGTTTTATTCATAAATCATCCTGACTTAATATTGATGCTTTTCTTCTCATTATAACCTTCTTCTCAAATTCACTTCTCTAATTATTAAATTTGAAATGCATATAATATAATATATATACTATATATATATATATATATATATATATATATATATATATATATATATATATATATTATATATATATATATATATATATATATATATATATATATATATATATATATATATATATATATATATATATATATATATATATATATATATATATATATATATAGGGATGGAACGTACCAAAATTACCGATACCTAAAGCTTACCAATCAATACCGATACTGATACTAAAAATATGCGATAGCCGATACCACTACTACTACTTTTACTCTTATCCAAAATTTGCCGATACCGATACCGATACAGTAATCGAAAATATGCCCATACTTGCCGATTCCGGATGATTGTCTTCACTCCACCCTACAATATATATAATATATATATATATATATATAATATATATTTTTTTTTTTATTTTTTTTTTTTTTTTTTTTTTTTATAATAATAAAATAATAATAATAATAATAATAATAAATAATAATAATAATAATAAGAACCCAAAATACATTACAAGAATCAAATTCTTGACAAACTGATAAAGAGTAACGTCATATTCTCAATTAAAAATAGATGATAGATATCTGTTAAATTCTTTTCGGTCTTGTACAAATTACTTAGAATTTTTTATTTTATTTTATTTTATTATACATTTAACGGACATTGTCCTATTCGAGGAGAAAAGCTTTTCTAAGCAGAACATACCAAGGATCCGTAAGTGGGATCGAACCGGCGCCCTCAAGTGTGTGTGAATTAACCACTCTACCGTTTAGCCACGGTAGACGTCTTTAAACTGGTTTCCAAAATTACTATAAAGCTTCACTTCAATTAGTGTTATGTGGATCTGAATTTGGAATGTTATACAGCAAGTGACCGCATCCAAAGTAGTTCAAAAATTGATTGAAAGATTTACTGAATTTAAACGACCTTTGAATGACGCTGAAAAGTTATTTGACTTAGTTAACAGGAATCTTCTTGAAGTCTCGATAACCAAAGGTTTTTGAAAACATGAATTTTTAGAGACTTATAATTCGTTTTAAAAATTTAATACACCAACATATGAACTGTCTGAATAGAGGAAACAAAAAACAAGTCAGAAAAGGAATTATACTTTCCCTTTTTTTCACCTTCCTTTTAAGGTGTATTTCGAAGAACAATGTCCTAAATATTTTTTTTACTTAAACAATCACATCAAAAATACAATATTGAAAATCCAAACCAAATCAACAACCTATCAGAAGAATCCTCAACATCAATCTTCAAAAGGATCACCATAAATAGGACTCAAAATTTATAATTTTGGACTCTGAATGTGAGCCTGACCTGCATTCTTTAGAATCTTATTATATATGGCACAACGACTAAAAATTTAAATGAAAATATACATTCAGAAAATATTTTGATATTGAAGTAGAATTTTGTAATGCTATTACTATTTATTTAGTTTTCTATATAATAATTTTCATAAATTTATTATCACTATTTATTATTATCATAATTATAAAAATTATAATAAAAAATTATAAAAAAAAAAAAAAAAAAAATATATATTATATATATATATATATAAAAAAAAAATAATATATATTAATATATATATATATATATATATCATATTATTATAAAAAATTAATTATATTTAATTTGTTGTTTTATGTTTAAATAGCTAAAATTCATCATAGTATATATATTATTAAAACTAGCGTGGACAGTGGTAAAGTGTTGACTAGTGTGCCATATCGCTGGTTCGAATCCAAATGAAGGTGGAACGCTATTGGAGGCTGAATGCCGAGGATGAAGTCGTCGCAATATACAACTAGTAAAATAAGGAAAAAAATTTTTATTTTAATTAAAATATGTTAGAAATATTTATATAATATTATATTAATTATTAAAGGGAAAAAAAAAATTATCTTTGAAATTATACTAGTAGGAAAAAATTATCTATTAGGTAATGATCATTTTTTTATATTAAAATATATTTATTTATTTTTATTTTTCTTATATTTATTTATTGATATAACTTTTATGTACGATTTTTTTTTCTGTGAATTTTATATATTTCGCAATTTTGATATAATATTCCTCATTGTATAGAGGTCCTGAGAATGGTACAATATATATATATATTAAATATATAGTATATATATTATATATATTATATATATATAATATATATATATATATATATATATATTATATTATATAATAATATATATTATAAAATAATATATATATAAAATTATTTATATAATATATATATATATATATATAATATATATATATATATATATATTTATAAATATTATATAATATATATAATATATATATAATATTATATAATATATATATATATATATATTATATATAGTTTTGTTATGTTTAAATAGATTAAAAGTCATATATATTTAAGACTGGCGTGGTACAGTGGTAAAGTGAAGACTAGTTGTGCCAAATCAAGGTGGAACAGCCTATTAGGAGGGCTGAATGGCAGAGAGTAAAGTCGGTCGCGAGTATTAAACTTAGTAAAATGTGGAAAAAAAATATGTTTTTATTTGTTAATTGACAATTTTATATATATATTCTTTAATATATAACTTGCATTATATGGAAAAAATAGAAGAATTATCTATGAAATTATCTATAGGAAAACATTATCTATTAGGTAATGTTCATTTTTTTATTTTTCATATATTATTTATTTCTAATCTCATTTATTTATGTATTGAAATAACTTTTATGTAATATTTTTCTGTGAATTATATATTTCGCAATCTTAATATAATATTCTTCATTGTATATAGTTCCTGGTACGACTGCTCTATATAATATATATATATATATATATATATATATATATACATATATATATATATATATATATATTTTATATATATATATATCCTCTCCAGAAGGGTTTTCACCTGTCAATGGAACCAGCATCTTCCCCATCTGCTTAAGAAATTCTCCCAGAGCCTCCAAAAGAAAGTTCTTCGGCTCGCCGGTCCCCATGCCGGTCTTGAGTCCTATCCAGACTCTTCAGTAGGGTTTTCACCCTTTCAGTAGGACCAGCATCGTTCTCAAACCATCTCAAACACTCTCTCCAGGGGTCTTGTAAAGATTGCGCTTCTCCGAGCATAGTTCCCATGCTGGTTCTGAGTAGTTACAAGCCGTTGACAGAGTAACACAAGGCCGGGTGGCTAGTTCTGTCGTCCTTGCATTTAGTTCTCTTCACATGATCCGATCTTCGTCGATTTTCAAACTCTGTTTTTAAATTTATAATTCTAATGTTAAGTTTAATTCATTAAAAGCCGAAAGTCCATTATATTGAAAGATTTGGCTCTATAAATTTTGATATATTATAATTTTATCGAAACTTATTTCATTTATTTTTTTTTTTTTAATACAAAAAAAAAAAAAAAAAATTTAATTTAAAATAATTTACTATAATTTTTCAAATTTGTTTAATACTATCTGAATGCATAAACTTCTCTCTTCATTTCTCTCCTCAATCTTCTTTCTGATTTTTCTCGCTTTTCTTTTCCCATCTATCTTTAGGCACAACTACTCTCGACGACGGCCGAATCATATAGATAGATAGATATATATACTGTATATATACAATTGTTTATTGGTAAGTTTAAATAGGTTAAAAGTCAAATATATATTTAAGACTGGCATGGTACAGTCGTAAAGGGTTGACTAGTTGGCCCAAATGCCTCTGGTTCGAATACCAAATCAAGGTGGAACAGCCTATTAGGAGGGCTGAATGGCCGAGGGTAAAGTCGGTCTCGAGTATGCAACTTAGTAAAATAAGGGAAAAAACTTTTTTTTATTTGTTAATTGACAATATTATAAATTTTTATTATAATCTATTAAATTGTATTATTAATGAAAAAAAAAAAATAAAAAAATTATCTTTGAAATTATACTAGTAGGAAAACATTATCTATTATGTAATGATCATTTTTTTTTATTAAAAATATATTTATTTATTTTTATTTTTCATATATTTATTTATTGATATAACTTTTATGTAATATTTTTTTCTGTGAATTTTATATATTTCGCAATTTTAATATAATATTCTTCATTGTATAGAAGTCCTGGTACATCATTATTATATATATAAGTATATAATATATATATATGTATACATATATATATATATATAATATATATATATATATATATATATAATACTATATATATATATATATATATATATAAATAATAATATATATATATATATATATTATATATATATATATATACTATTATATATTATTAATATACTGCATAATATGAATTGTTTATTTAAGTTTACTGGATGAAAAGTCATATATATATTTAAGACTGGCATGGGACAATGGTAAAGGGTTGACAAGTTGTGCCAAATGCCTCTGGTTCGAATACCAAATCAAGGTGGAACAGCCTATTAGGAGGGCTGAATGGCCGAGGGTAAAAAAATAAATAAAAAAAAAAAAATAATAATATAAAAATTTTTTTTTTTTTTTTTTTTTTATATTTATATATTTTTATTATAATCTATTACATTGTATTATTAATGAAAAAAAAAAAAAAAAAAAAAAAAAAAAAAAAAAAAAAAAAAAAAAAAAAAAAAAAAAAATAATTCATTTTTTTTTTAATTAAACAAAAAATAAAAATAAAGAAAAAGGGTACAATACTAACCGCTATGCTCACTCCTACATGTACTCTACCTGGTAAAGTCTGGAACACACTCCCTATCTGTTTTCCCAACTTCCGTTGACTTGCACACTTTTAAACTCCGTGAATCGGTCACGTCGGCCATTAGTGACCCGATTTCGAATGATCCCCACCTCTGGTGGATATTGGTGGCCGTCTGGCCTTTGCCCACTAGAGGAGACATAAAACTATCCTAATATATATTATATATATATATTAGATATATATATATATATATATATATTATAATATATATATAATATATCACGACCGCTTACAGCAGAGCCCTATTCATGGAGGGAGTGTTAGATCAATAAGAGACGAAAAACCCTACAAGCTCCACCTAACACAAATTTTGTAGTTGAGCATAGACGTGGGCTTTAATGTAATTGAGATTAAATTCGGCAGGAAACATAGAAGATGGAAGAGAATTTCACTAAGCAGAAGTGGCTGAAAAGAAGGAGGCATCACTGAGGACAAGCCTGGAGTTGCTTATGTCCACACAAAATTTATGTATAGAAAATGCACCCCTTGTGCTACGAGACCGTCTTAAAGGCGGAGGCATACGAGTAGACAGTTCCCTCGAGTATTTGCCGCTGTAGTACCTATAGAAAAGAAACATGGTACGAACGTCACGTCGCAAAGATAAAGGGTCAAGTGGATTAGAAGAGGGAAACAAAGTTCTTTAGCCTTTGACTCAACCCTATCCAAAAGACGGGTGAACCTGAGCCACCCCAGATATGAGAGTAGTATTCCATACAAAGTCAGATGAAGCCATTGTATGATTGGAGTAACTGCGAAGAAGAGAAAAATTCTGTCTAAACAGAACTCCCAGCTTCTTTGAGACCACCCTAGCAACCATTGTAATGTAAGGTTTCCAAGACATTTTTGTGTTTATGTGAAGGCCAAGGATGTTTATGTTTTCAACAGGAGAGACGGGAGAACCATCGAAAGAAATAAAAAAGTTAGGAGTCTTTGAGAGAGAGATCTCTAGAAGTTAAGCTTTTTAAGAGCTGAATTTCAGAAGGTTGAGACTACACCGCTAGAAAATTCTGCCAGATCAATAAGAATGGAATCAGAAAGATGAAAGGGAGAGGCAACTCTAGATGCAAAACAAGAAGCAGATTTGAAATTCGTAGAAGAATGGAGAGTCGAGTCCTCGGCATATGAATGGATAGGGTTAGATGAGCGTCTGAGAAGATCATTAATGAAAAGTAGCAATAAAGTAGGATACAAGATAGAACCCACTCTTGACAAAAAAGGAAAAAGTCGCACCATCAACAACAGCCGGAATGGACGATTTGTAAGAAAGCTAGACATAAGTAAGCAAAGAGAAGGAGCAAAGTTAAAGGAGGAGAGTTTGGAAATCAGTGACGCATGTCATACCCGGTCAAATGCCTTAGATATGTCAAGGGCCACCACATGTCTCCCCAAGGTCCCTAAGGGTAGAAGACTATAAATCAGTGACATAGGAAAGTATAACATCAGTAGTCTTCGAATTTCGAAAGCCATACAGATGATCAGGAAGAAGGGAAAGGGATTCCAGATGATCTAAGAATTAGGAGTTGAGAAGGGTTTCAAAGATCTAAAACAGAATACAAGTGAGAGCTGTTGGGTTATGGTTAGAATGATCAGAGCGGCTACCTTTCTTCGGAATAGGTTGAACTAATGCGCGCTTCCACACACTGAGGGAAATTACTAGTATTGAGGCATAGAGAGAAAAGTTGAACAAGGGACGGAGTCAACTCGGAAGCATACTCTCTTAAAACTTTCTGACGCTCATAGATTTCGGAAGCCCATGAACCTGATCAAATGTAATCACTTGTGCAGGCATGAGATATCTGAGGGGAGAAGAAGTAGGAGAAGGATTGATGGAGTCGTTCAGGGTTGAATTAGAGGAGAATAGGAGTCTGAAGAGATCAGCCTTTTCAGTTGGAACGTTAGCAACAAAACCACCAGAGCGAATAAGAAGTGTAAAGGAAGATTTACAGAAGTTGTTAGAGAGGATTTTGGCAAGAGGTCGAAAGATTTATTAGTATGAGAATTTAGGAAAGCACACCTTCGTATAGTGAAATTCTGTTTTGCATGTAGAAGAATATCTCTGCAACGATTTCGAGCTGAATGAAAATTAACAAGAGTGACAGGAGAAGGAGAATTTTTCCACTCTCGATACTCAATGTCTCTAGTCTAAATGACACAAGAGTAAGTGCGATCGAACCATGGATTTTGAGGTGAGAAAGATTTAGTTGAAGAAGGAATGAACCTGCTCATCCCATCACCGATTACGGCCCCCCCCTTTTCGGCAGAGACCGAAGCGTTCCAGAAACAAAGCAGTCACTCCAGGAATAGTTAGCGTAGAAGCAACGCAAAGCTCCCCAGTCAGCCCGATCAAAGTGCCAGAAGATTCGCTTAGGGTAGGGTGGAGGAGTAGGAGAGAAAGCAAGAAATTAACTGAAATTAGACTGTGGTCAGAGTTACCAATAGGTGCGAAGACAGCGTATTTATAGAGAGAAGGACTAGTGGTGAAGCATAAGTCAAGAGTGTTCAGGAGAACACTTGAGAATGCTGGATGATTCGACTTCCTCCCCTTCTGTTTCAGTATGAGATGAGCCCAACCACTCAGTGCTGTGTACATAAAAATCCCCTAAATAGAGGAATTCGGTATTTTTATGTGAAGATATAACAGTCTCGCGAGAAGTAGATAGGTACTCAAAAAAGGTAGAAAAATCTATTATACTGGGAGAGCAGTAGCGGAAGCACAAGACTATCGTGGTGGTAGGAAGAAAGGTTTTAAGTCACAGAACATTGAAGCTAGGGGATTCGAGATTTAAAGGACGTGTTATCAGAGTGTTAGTGTTAACGTAGGTTAAGTTATAGTTGAAAATATTAAAATAGCTAGAGGAGGAATTCTTAGATATCTGAGTTTCAGACAAAAGCCAAAGGTTAGGATGATAGTTAGAAAGGTGGTATTTCACAGATGCTAAATTTGAGCATAAGACACGGACCTTGGTAAAGTATATAGAGAACCCACGCCTACGCACACCCTCCATTCTACACACACAACATGATATATATATATATATAATAATATATATAATATATATATATTATATATAGTATTATATATATAATATATAAAGATATATATTATGAGGAGCATGATTTATCATGGCACAGAGTTCGTTTGGATAGTAAGTTCTTCAAAACAATTTATTGTTTTGATATTTGACGTTGCGTAAAGCGTTTTGCAACGATGACAAATCAAGGGCAAAGATGTTCAGTCAAAACGTAACTTTAAATGTGAAAACAATTACAGTCAATTAAGAATGAAAACGTTTTGAAAAATGAAGAGAAAAGATTTTATTTCTCGCTCTGTTTTTTTTTATTTATTTTTTATTTTTTATTTTTTTTTTTTTTAGCGGGATTCACATTGCTTTCTTTTTTCTTTCTTTGTTTCTTACACACATAGTCTCTTACACCTCTTACGCAGATACAGACACAGGCACGTATTATATATATATATATATACTATATATATTATATATATATATATATATAACTTTGTAATGGTCAATTCATTTAGTTTCCCACATGCCGGAAAAAAATGCCTCATTAAACATTGTTCCTTTATCACTTCTCGATCACTTGGGAATAAGGAATAAGCGACCTCTAGCTGCGAGGCTCGTTCTGATAAGGAACTACCTATTTGCTTAGATGTAGGGCCTTATATCATCATTAATATCTTCCTTTGATTAATCCTTTATTCTAATAGTTATCAACTTTATTGAGCTTCACCACTCTTCGTGTACGTCTTATCTCTTGTTATTAAAAATATCTTTGAGTGTTTTAGCGTTTTAGCGGGACGTCTTCCGCTATTTCTTCTTACAATCTTTATTCGTTAATTTTCATAATAGTCTAATGCTGTAGGGAGGTTCCATTTTGTTTATGAAATTCCTTCCTTATATGACTTCGACTCTCTTGCCTAAATAAGGCTACTGTAAATTGGACTTCCGTTTGTTATTATTTTTTATTTGCTTGTACACTGCAAAAATTGTCCTAACGGTTCGTTGGGACAAGTGAAAAAACTGTCACAATATATTTGTTTGTTTATTTTCTTATTGGAAAATAAATCGGTGAAGCGACTTTCTTGTGATTACATGTCTTTCTCTATTGAAAATTTTCTGTTTAATTTCTTGCCACTTGTTCCAATGATTTCGTAAGTCTGGAATATTTTTCTAATCTTTCTTTTCTCTACTTTCTTTGACGTATACACCTCCAAGCTCTTGTAGCAGTACATGTCGGCTTTTAATTTAGGGTCGCATTTGGTTTGCAAAAAACTCTGTGTGTTTC
>SEYY01005572.1:7500-22500 GCA_009176605.1 Armadillidium nasatum
GTCTAAAATAGTAAAAAAAAATTTATTTAATTCATTGTTACTAAGTAATGAAAACAATCTCTTTTTCTTCATTAGTATCTGAAATAATATTAATAACAATAATAATAATAATAATAATAATAATAATAATAATAATAATAATAATAATAATAATAATAATAATAATAATAATAATAATAATAATAATAATATTAATAATATTAATAATATTATAATTTTATAATATATATATATATATATATATATATATATATATATATATATATATATATATATATATATATATATATATATATATATATATATATATATATATATATATATATATATATATATATATATATATATATATATATATATATATATATATATATATATATATATATATATATATATATATATATATATATATATATATATATATATATATATATATATATATATATATATATATATATATATATATATATATATATATATATATATATATATATATATATATATATATATATATATATTATATATATTATATTATATAGGCATATCATAGGTATATGTGAACACGAAAAAATGTTTTTAATATATAAGTAATTGAAATAATAATAATAATTTGTTACGAAACTTGTACTATACATACTTACGTTGCTTGTGTGTTAAATCCTAATATGTTATATTAATTATTATTATTATTATTATTATTATTAGTTGTAGTAATAGTATTTTTAATATTATTATTATTATCATTGCAATTATTAATAAGAATGTCATTATTATTTATATTATTATTATTATTATTATTATTATTATTATTATTATTATTATTGTTATTATTATTATTACTATTATTTTTATTATTATTATTGTTATTAATTAATGGGAATAAATTTTCAGGCCGTTTTTTATTATTTATTTACTTATTTACCTATTAATATCTGTTGATTTGTATTTTCTAATCTACCTGGTCTTGCTTAATTAATTAAGTGTTCAGTAATTTACGCATTAATTTATTTTAAAATTTTTTTATCTTTTAATTATCTATTTATTTTTTTCTTTATTACTTATCTAATTTAAATCAATTTCCTAATTTTACTAATAAATGTGGTTATTTTTTAATTAACTGTAGATAGAAGGTAGTTGGATACTTTGATATGTCTTATTTCTATAATATATATATATATATATATATATATATATATATATATATATATATATATATATATATATATATATATATATATATATATATATATATTTTTTTTTTTTTAATTAAATTTAAATTTGCTTTTTAAATTTTTAAAATAAAATATTAATGTTAGTAATAATAATAATAAGAATAATAATAATTATAAATTTTTTTCTACTTTCATGTTTTTAACAGTCCGAACTTTACAGTTATACCACAATTACGCCTTTAAAAAGCTTTAATAAAATTTATTTCAGATTATTATTATTATTATTATTATTATTATTATTATTATTATTATTATTATTATTATTATTATTATTATTATTATTATTATTATTATTATTATTATTATTATTATTAAAATTTATAGGGTAATTTCATCCTGAAAATCTCCCTCTTACAGTTGGTAATTTTATTTAAAGTTAAAACCTTTTAAAACTACCTTTTAAAAAGTATTGGCGTTAGTTTTGACATCATAACCAATGTGTTATTAACGTAAATAACACATTAACATAAATAACACTTACTATTTAAGCGTTTTTTTCATTTAAAACGCATACGGTACTTTTTTTTCAGATATAATCATTTTTGTAATATTGTTTTGTACATGAGAAAGTAACAAATTTAAAATATGCGTTATTTAACACTTTAATAACATAAATAGCACATACCATATAAGCGTTTGTTCCATTTTAAACGCATATCGTATACATTTTTTTCAGATTTAATCTTTAATGTAATGTTGTGCGTGCATGAGAGAGTAACAAACTTAATGTATGCGTTATTTAACACTGTTATAACATAAAAAACACATAATGCTTGACAAAATAAACTTTTCATAAGGCATTAAACTTTTTTAAAGTGTAATAATGAACTAAATTTGGTTGGTGAAGGTTATGAGCTTGATTCTTAGAGAGAGAGACTCCCTAAGAAGTTTCTTCATATATATATATATATATATATATATATATATATATATATATATATATATATATATATATATATATATATATATATTATATATATATATATATATATATATATATATATATATATATATATATATATATAATTATATAATATATATATATATATATATATATATATAATAGAATAAGATTATGATTGGTTTTTCAGAATTTTTTTTTTTTTTTTTTTTTTTTTTTTTTTTTTTTTTTTTTTTTTTTTTTTTTTTTTTTTTACAGAAAAATTTAAATTGATTTTCCAATTGGTAAAACATAAGAAACCAAATTTTACCCGATTTCAAAATTTATTTATTTATTTATTTAACAAATATTCAGTTCTAGATTTTAGTAGAAAATAAATAAAGTTTTATAAATTGATTTATTTAAAGAAAAATCGAACACGTTTCTGAAAATGCTACTTTTCTAACGTGAGAAAATAACACATTTCGATAGCAACGATATAGGAAAAATCCCTCAACATGTTGGATGGAGTTTCAAGGTTCGATTCTTAGAAAAATACCCTAAAAAAAAAAAAAAAAAAAAAAAAAAAGTTTTAAAAATTTACCATTTATGTCGACAAATATCTTTAAACGTAAATTCAATATTTAGAATATATGCTTATGGATTTCTTTCAATGTTTTTTAATTTTTTTATTATTATTATTATAATTTTTTTCATTATAATAAAAAATTATACATTATTTTTGAATTATTAAAATAAACTCTCTCTCTCTCTCTCTCTCTCTCTCTCTCTCTCTCTCTCTCTCTCTCTCTCTCTCTCTCTCTCTCTCTCTCTCTCTCTCTCTCTCTCTCTCTCTCTCTATATATATATATATATATATATATATATATATATATATATATATATATATATATATATATATATATATATATATATATATATATATATATATATATATATATCTAAGTTCCCTTTTAAGAATAAGTAGTGAAATTGTGAGCTAAGTTTTGAAGAATGAAGTTGAAATTTTATATATATATATATATATATATATATATATATATATATATATATATATATATATATATATATATATATATATATATATATATATATATATATATATATATTAAATTGCAGTTTTTAAAACACGAAATTTAGAGTACTGATCTCAAATATCACAGTTTAATATTGAAAATATATACTGTGTAAATGATACAATTATAATGATGGCTTTCTAAATATTCAGAGGTTAATGTTTAAATAAACCAAATTTTTGATACATAATATATATATATATATATATATATATATATATATTATATATATATATATATATATATATATATATATATATATATATATATTATATAATTAATATTAATATCAATAATAAAAATAAAAAAAAAAAAAAATAAAATTACTATTATTATTATTATTATTATTATTATTATTATTATTATTATTATTATTATTATTATTATTATTATTATTATTATTATTATTATTATTATTATCAATATTGTTATTATTGTTATTATGATTTTTGTTATTATTATTATTTTTATTATTATATTATATTTGTTTTCATTATTTATTATTATTATTATTATTATGATTTTTTTTATCCTTATTTTTATTATTATATTATTATTACTGTTGTTGTTGCTTAGTAGCAGTGCCAATTCACTCTATATTGAAAAAATTAAACTATCCTTTCATTTGAAAATGTTATTTTAAAACTTTAACGAATTTTTTATTTTTTTTTAAATTTCATTTCAATAGTTTATTTATTTTTTATTTTAAAATATTTTAAATAATTTATCTACATTAAAAAATTATTAATACAAATATTCTTTTTGATTTATATAGATAAAAGCTAAATTAAGGGTTAATAATTACTTAATAAATTATTATATATATATATATATATATATATATATATATATATATATATATATATATATATATATATATATATATATATATATATATATATATATATATATATATATATATATATATATATATATAGTTTTTTTTTTTATTTTTTTTTTTTTTTTTATATATGTATATATATTGAAACATGCATAAGTGTTTTTTTTTTTTTTTTTTTTTTTTTTTTTTTTTTTTTTTTTTTTTTTTTTTTTTTTTTTTTTAACGTTTAGTTGATCGCTCATTTATATTAACATAGGTCCATCACATTTGTTCTGGATCTTAATGTTTACTTTCTGATTCATTTATGTACTCTCAATTTCACCCTTTTTAATAATTTATGACAATTATTTTTGAATAGTAAATGGCAACTAAAATGCTTAATATATTTGTATAAATAAAAAAGAAGTGTAATATATATATATATATATATATATATATATATATATATATATATATATATATATATATATATATATATATATATATATATATATATATATATATATATATATATATATACATATTGAAGTATGGGGAGGGTGCAATATATATATATATATATATATATATATATATATATATATATATATATATATATATTATATATATATATATATATATATATATATATATATATATATATATATATATATATATATATATATATATATATATATATATATAGAAGTATGGGGGGGGAGGGGTGCAATAACAAATTGACAACCTTCATACAAAAGGAATCAAATAGACAGAGGGAAATGTGAGGCAAATGAGAGTAAATTCATCCATGCCTTAATTGGACGTAGAAGAAATTTCATCGCAATGTCCTGGAGGAGAGCGGGTGTCGAACGCGTGTTCGGACGTACGCAACCCATGAACTTCCTAATTCTCTGTATTTACTGATTATGTTTATACGAACTGTACTTAGTACTTTCTTTTAACAACAGCCCTATTTTCCCTTCCCCTTTGTTTTGTCTCCTTTTACTCGAAATTATCGAAATGTAACCATGTCTGTTCGTATGTCGAAAGTTACTTTTTCTATTTACATGTCGAATGTCACTGTGTCTGTTCGTTTGTCGAAAATTTCTATTTACATGTCGAATGTCACTTTGTCTATTTTATTCGTAATTATCGAAATGTAACCATGACTGTTCGTATTTGCACGGAAAGTTACTTTGGATATTTACATGTCGAATATCACTGTGTCTGTTCTTGTCTACTTTACTCGCAATTATTCAAAATATAACCATGTCTGCTCGTATGTCGAAAGTTTCTTTGTTTATTTACATGTCGAATGTCACTGTGTCTGTTCGTATGTCGAAAGTTACTGTGTCTGTTCTAGTATATTTTACCAGCAATTGTACGATATGTCCCCCTGTCTGTTCGTATGTCAAAATTTACTATGTCTGTTTACATGTCGAAAGTCACTGTGTCTGTTCTATGTCGAAGGTTACTGCGTCTGTTCATACATTGAAAATTACTGTCTGTTCATATGTCGAATGTCAATGTGTCTGTTTATATGTCGAATGTTATGATATGAATATTTATATGTTGAAAGTTATTATGTATGTTAAACAATATTTACATGTGAATGTTAGTATGTCAATTCACATATGAAAAATTGCTTTTTCAGCTCATATGTCAACAATTAGCGTATGTTTTCACATGTTAAATGTTACTGTCCCTGTCACATGTTGATTGGGGCCATGTATGTTTGGACTCCAAAAGTTACTGTCTTTTCACATTTGTAATGTTACTATGTCTCTTTACATGTTGGAATACATACTATAAAAAATTGTGCTCTTATGTTTTCGATAATCTTGCAGGAACGTGTTAATAACACATAAAATACCACATACCATTTATTTCCATATTAATCTCATATACTGTCATTTTTAAATACGCTTATAGTATGACCTTAAAATGGTAATAACGCTTGCACGTTCCATGTGTTAATAACACGTTAATAATGATCGACAAAAAAAAGCGTTAACATTTTTTAAAGTGTAGTTATATTAGTAAACATATCGAATACTACTTTGTTCTAATGTCGAATACTACTTTATATGCTCACATGTCAAATTGTTCTTCCCATTATTTCCTTTTCCTCTTTATCGATATATCTAATCAATTTTTCGATATTTCAAACGATTGTCATATTCACTCATCCAAATTTCTATTTTTTATTTTATCCAGTTTCAGGTTTGCTCGAAATTAGTCTTTTTTATATATATATGCCTGTTATAAATTGTGCTCATTTCTCATAGTTAATGACATTCTATTGATTACCAAACCTTTCGATCAGGAAATTATAATATATATATATATATATATATATATATATATATATATATATATATATATATATATATATATATATATATATATATATATATATATATATATATATATATATATATATATATATATATATATATATATATATATATATATATATATATATATATATATATATATATATATATATATATATATATATATATATATATATATATATATATATATATATATATATATATATATATATATATATATATATATATATATATATATATATATATATATATATATATATATATATATATATATATATATATATATATATATATATATATATATATATATATATATATATATATTCATCATTGATTCGTGATTAGGAGATACTTTGAAAAATGAAATATTTGATGGTGAAATCAGTTCATGAATCTCAATAAGACTAATTGGAAAAGAGTAAATAATTTATTATAAATTAATTAATTAGTTATTAACTACATTTTAAATAACGATTAAACAGCCTATTTGTTTTAAATTTATAATTTATTTAAAGAATGTTATAGAATGTTAAATCGCCTTTTAATTAATTAATTTGAAGTATTTTGATACTTGAAATTTAAATTTAAAACACTATATAGTCAAAAAATTGTTTGAAATATATATAATATATTATATATATATATATATATATATATATATTATATATATATATATATATATATATATATATATATATATATATATATATATATATATATATATATATTAGTGACAAATGAAACAATGACTGAATGATAACTCTGTACAAACCAGAGCGTAATTCTGTGGTACTAAAATAATTTTTTTATTATTTTTTATTTTTATTTATTATTAGGAAGGGTTCTTTTCTAGGGGGTTTCATTCCAGGTTCACATGAGGTATAGAACCAAAAACATTTAAACACATTATTTAAAACAAATATGTCATATTAATCTTTTTAAAACATTTATTAAGTGTAGTAGGAATATATATATATATATATATATATATATATATATATATATATAATATATATATATATATATATATATATATATATATATATATATATATATATATATATATATATATATTATATATATATTCTTCAAACAATTTTTTAACTACTGTTTTAAATTTAAATTTTATTCATCAAAATGTTTCAAATTAATAAACTTATTTAACTGTTAATTAATAATTGAAAATTATATTCATTTTAAATTAATTAATTTAAATGCGATTTAACATTCTATTAACATTCTTTAAGTAAATTATAAATTAAAAAAATAAAATTGATGAAGTGTATACGAAGGACAAATACGAACAAGCATACTTAAAACTTTTTTTTTTTTTTTTTTTTTTTTTGCTAAAGAATAAGAACAGAATGAGAAGAAATCAGTTCTGAATTCATTCTGTTAAGAAGAATCGACTCGAGATGTTTGCCATTTTACCTTATAAATATATTTAGACGTCAACTATAGTATATGAAATTGTTGTAATAAAAAAAATTATATATGTGACAGCTTTTCTTTTTTTTTTTTTCCTAAAAAAACAAAACAAGTTTTTGCTTCAAGGAATGCTGCAAGCACGCATGCACGCACACAGCAAGCACGAACACTTTTATATATATATATATATATATATATATATATATATATATATATATATATATATATATATATATATATATATATATATATATATATATATATATATATATATATATATATATATATATATATATATATATATATATATATATATATATATATATATATATATATATATATATATATATATATATATATATATATATATATATATATATATATATATATATATATATATATATATATATATATAAATATAAATATTATATATATTTTTATTATTATAAAATTTTGATTAGAAAATACCTAAACTGGAATGCTGTGTTTTTCCATATATTTATATATATATATATATATATATATATAATATATATATATATATATATATATATATATATATATATATATATATATATATATATATATATATATATATATATATATATATATATATATATATATATATATATATATATATATATATATATATATATATATATATATATATATATATATATATATATATATATATATATATATATATATATATATATATATATATATATATATATATATATATATATGTGTGTGTGTGTGTGTGTGTGTGTGTGTGTGTGGGTGTGTGTGTATGTGTGTATGTGTGAGCGTGTGTTTGGTAAAGCCCGAACTCTGCGCTCATTATGATAATGAGAAGGAAGCAACTGCGAGGAACACTAATTGCGGATTATTTTCGCTTCGAGAAAAGGAAAAAGAAAATCTGGGATTTTGCGAGACGGAGAAAAGGAAGGAAGGAAATAAAGGAGGGAGCGAGGAGGGAGCGCGTGCCACCGGGCCACGAACTCTCCTCCCGCGCAAATCTTCTCTTGTGTGTGAGGGAGATAAATTGTAAAAGGTGCTTGTGTATAAGAAATGTATGTGCAAATGACAGAATACCGACACATACAGACACAAGTTTATACATTTTGTTTAGTTTAAAATTCCTTTATTTAAATCTACGGAGATTTAATAATAAAAACATATGTTTATGTAAATCTATACAAAAAAAAAAAAAAAAAAAAATCCAAAAAAAAAAAAAAAAAAAAAAAAAATATATATATATATATATATATATATATATATATATATATATATATATATATATATATATATATATATATATATATATATATATATATATATATATATATATATATATATATATATATATATATATATATATATATATATATAGAATGGGCAAAATTATTTAATCACTGTTCAATATTAATCACGTACAAATGCAATCACATATGTATAATGGTTTTTAATAACAGTGGAATAAAATGCACAATCCCTACATAAAAAACATTCAATATTTTTACGAATATGACGAAAAAGAAATAAATAAATCGTGTTCCTTTCATAATAATCGGATTAATAACACAGAAATTTGTCTTCCGGCGCTTATTGGGATCACTGAGCCAAAAAGACCTTTAGCAAAATCACGCGCTTAAAAAAAAAACCAGCGAAGGTTTGAATTTCTCCTCGTACTCCACGGCTTGATGAAGCTGTGAGAAGACGCCATGACAGTTAGCGGCTCGGACGCTAAATACCACTGGACTGTCTTTTTTTACGTGTTATTATCATTATTTCTGTCTAATTGTGATATCAAAGGAAGAATATATTATAACGTTGTGTTTTCCGTCTGTCTTATTATTTCGAGAGATGTTTTTCACTATCTAATTAACGAAGAAATCGGAGAAAATTTTAAGCTACTGAAAAAGGGAAAAATTGGCACCTTCTTCGCGAGAATAGCAGCCATGAGTGGCTGAGTGACAGGAGCCGAAGGGGAAAACAGACTCGAAGGACCTTGAGGAGGAGTTATTTCAACCACAAACTTATTAATTCTAAAACTTGCCTTGTCTGCAACAGGGTTATCAGGTTAATATTTTATGCCTTGAGTTAATTTGCAAGGAAATAACTTCATTATTATTTTCTTGAAGAAAAAAAAAAAAAGTTTTGCAAAATTTATTATTTTTCCCTATTTTGATATATTAGACTGAGAAAGGGAGTTTATCTAAAATAATTAATATTCCTTTCAGGAATCTTTACCTAAGGCGTCTTACTACTTGAACTGTTCTTACCCTCATGAAGTAGAAATTTTCCTGTAATTATTTCTCTAAATAGAAATTAAAATTTAAAAAATATATATATATATCTTCCCGAAATTTAAACACATCAAACACAAATTTTTTTATTTTTAGAATTTTAATTTAAAACCACATAAAACTGTGATTGGTAAACAGAAGACTTAACAATGGCACATAAATTTCAATTTATTATTTAGCCAATTAACAAGCATCTTCAATACGGAGGAAGAAAATCACAACACGCACAAATGTAAGAATACTTTCATAGATCCAATTCCCCCTGGCGGCTGATCTTCTTGTGGTCACTAGTCTGAAATTATTATTTGCTCCGCCCTTGGGCGTGACTATTTATCCAAATGTCCAATCACAGGGAGACAATTCAGCAAATTAACCAATCGCAAAGGGGGTAAAATTTAGCAATTTCTTTGTGTTATGGGGGGTTGACACAATAATAAAGGGAGCTACTCATTTTTTAACGGCGTTCCAAAATTGTGCGCTTTTCTTTTCAGTAAACAAAGATCTTAAGGCGTCTATTTTTTATGTTATCAATTTAATATTCTAAACAAAATGAAATAGATTTTTATATTTCATTTACAAAGAGAGTTTTTTCTTTTTTTTATGTTGCTTTTGAAAATTGTTAAAATATCAGTTACATAATTTGAAAAAGGTTTAAGAGAAGGCTGAGAAATCTAAAGGCGAACGAAACAAAGTGAAAACGATTCAATAACCTCTTACCCTGAACACAATGAGCAAATAATATCACAGAGGCGCGAGGATATTTTGTCCTATCTTTCGCCCATCTGGTGAAGCCTATCTGCACATGGAAGTTAGTGTGTGTACGCCATACTTGTGCATGTTTTTGGAAATGTGCAAATGTGTGCATCTCCAAATATGTGCCTTTAAAGGAAGTCCACAACGCGTGTGGCAATCGCCTCCTCCTCTCATTTACTCTTCCTATAAGACATTCCACCGTGTATATATATATATATATATATATATATATATATATATATATATATATATATATATATATATATATATATATATATATATATATATATATATATATATATATATATATATATATATATATATATATATATATATATATATATATATATATATATAATATTTCCCATTTCGATTATTATATATATATATATATATATATATATATATATATATATATATATATATATATATATATATATATATATATATATATATATATATATATATATATATATATATATATATATATATATATATATATATATATATATATATATATATATATATATATATATATATATATATATATATATATATATATATATATATATATATATATATATATATATATATATATATAATATATATATATATATATATATATATATATATATATATATATATATATATATTATATGCAACAGCATCCACTGCAATATGGTGGAATAGATAGAAATAAAACTGTATTATCCCAATTAGTAATATTAGTCGTAATAATGAAAAAGACAAATGTTACGAATGAAGACGATAATAATACAAGTATATAAGAATATTAAATGCTTCTTTACATTTATACTCAGAATGTTAGGAAAAGAAGATATGTTGATTGGTTTAATCATTGAGAAGAATCTGTTCATTATTTTCATTACTGAAGCATGGACTTATAAGGCCTTTTATGATGACACCTTTCAGGAATATGAAATATGTGGTTATTCATTTTGACTATATCCATGCAGCGTACAGAGAAGGAATGGGGGGAGGTGTAGCTCTTTATTTCAAAAACAATTTTCAGTATTTGTTAAATGACTGTCATTAAAACTAATTATGATGAATTTGTGTTGGTGGGTATCCTTATGCCCAACAAATTGTACAGAATAAGGGCATTTTATATAAACTTTCTTCTCAGAGTAAAAAATTAAACGTGGAAGTGGTGAAACAAATATAGACAAATACCACAATAAAAAAATGCATATATATAGTCATGCATAATGGCAGAAATTCCTGAGTAGAATTCCTTAACTATACAGTATAAATAACAGAAATTTTGTATTTAATAATTTTACAGTAGACAGCTTTTGTGGTCAGGTTGTCCCTGTATCTATACAAGACATTCAAAATTGTTTGAATTAGGATTAACAAACGAAAAGAGTATTATAAATAAAGTCAGGGTTGAGGAGAATTTATTGGAGCTAGTAACCATGATAAAAGTACATTTAACATGAATGTGTAATCTTGGCGCAAATTGTAGTAAAAAAAAAAATTATTTAAGATTTTAGAGATGGTGATTGTTGCAAATTTTTAGCCATGCTTAACAAAGTTGATTGGGCTATGAAGGTTAAAGGGAATAGCCAAATTTTGATTAATATTCAGTCAGTATATACTGAGAATATATTTTTAAAAAAAAGACCCTTTAGGGGGAAAAGAGAGAATCCTAGTTGGTGGAATAGAGAAATAGGAAAAAAATCGGTAAAAAGTGTAGATGTTTTAAAATATTCAAGGGTAGAAATAGTCAGGAGGCAGATTTATGAAATGAGAAAAAAATTAGAAATGAACTTGACCAGACAATAAGAAAAGCAAAGGAAATCCCTGTAATTTAACAAGGAATTATAATAATTGCCTGAAAAAAAGTTTTTTAGCTTTATAAATTTGAAAGTAAGAATTGGACAATTAGTCCAATAAAAACTGATGAAAATTTACTAAACATAGAAAAGGAATTGGTTAACATTTTCAATATTTATACTTTATGTCAGTGTTTACTGAGGAAATATAGGATAATATCTTAGAGACTATTAGTTCTGGTATACAGATAATAAATTGATTTACAGCATACGAAACTCAGATAAAAGGAATTAAAGCTTTTCTGGACCATATTGACAAAAATAAATCTTCAGGTTCTGATGGTGTAAATGGTAGGATTGTAATTGAAAACATAGTAGCAGTTATGCAAGAATTTGATATTTAAAAGATTAATACGTTTCGTGAGGTATATCAGAGAACTGTGAACAGCATATATACGTTTTGGCTATTTATATAAGAAACGTAGTATAAGGAGGACTTAGGAAATTATGTAGGCCTCATAGCTTTACATCTCTGGTTGTCAAAGTTACTGAAAAGTCGTATATAAAAACATATGAACAATAACAAGATACTCGATGACTCCTGGCATGGTTTTAGGAAGGCTAGATAGTGTAAAACAAGCTTTTGCATTTACCAGAGAGATCCAATTGATGTTATATTTAGACTTCAGCAAAACCTCTGATAAGGAACTCCATGTAAGGATGATGCAAAAGTTACCACAATTAATGAGGAATAAGTGCAGTTGGGCATGTTTGCATTAAAGATTGGTTGAAGAATAAAAGGTAATGTGCTCTTCTGAATGGCAATAAATCATCAAGGGAAATGGTGAAGAATGGTATTCCACAGGGTTCAGTATTGGAGGTACTGCTGTTTTTCTTACATATAAATGATCTGGACCAAGAACTTAAATGTCAGGTTCTTAAGTTTGTAGATGACATTAAAGTAGCTTTGCTTTTTTAAGGAATTGTGGTGGACGCATTAAGCTTTATATATAGTGACCTAGATAAATTTCTAGGATGAGCAGTTAGGTGAAAAATGAATTTTAATAGTAAAAAGTGTAAGATTCTTCATCTAGCTTACTCGAATCAAAGATTTATTAACTGCAATTTAAATGGAGATAGGCTTAAGTCTGTGGACCAAGAAATTAATTTTTATGTTTATTAGAAGTAATCTGAAGGTGGCTAAAATTGTTTTGAAATAGAAATAGTTTTAATAAGATAATAGGTATATTAAATCGCAGCGATGTTTACAAGAAGGTTATAAATAAACTGTATAATAGCAATGTTTGACCAGTATTAAATAATGTGCAGAACTTGGAACCCTCATTAAAGTAAAGACATTGATATGCTGGAAAAAGTGTAACGTAGAGCAACAAGGAAAATTTCTGGCTTTGAGAGTATGAGTTCCAAGGAGATGCTGAGGGACACAGGAATGTTTTCTGTCGAAAATATATTTTTTAGAGTGGATAAAAAGCAAGTTTGCAAAATATTTAAATCTCTCAATTATAATTATATAGTTGGCATAATAAGAAAGTTAAAAAGAAATCATATCATCTTAATATAAGAAAATATTCATTCATCATCAGAGCTGTTAACTTTAGGAATGGTTTGTCACAGGAAGCTTTTGAATGGGATTCACTTACAATATTTATTATGAAAGGACTTGATACATATATAAACTTATATAAAAGAGTGGTCTGGACATCATGTAATAAACCACGATTAAGCCTAATATAAGTACGATGGTGGGTTAGTTACTAAAGTTACTATAGTATAATAAAATGAGTAATAATGCAATAACTAAAAAACAGCAGAAATAATTTGGTATGTGAGGTTGGAGAATATATTAGCTTTTACTTTATGAATGATAGTATGGATAGACAATTAGATGCAGTTACTTGCCATTGCATGCTTAGCCCATACATTATGCAGCTTACGTATGTTCTTCATGTTGCATGTGCATCAAGGTTGGCAAATTATCTACTACTCGATTTGCTATTGTAGTTTTTACCGGTCTCTATTTTTTTACCTTTTATATATATATATATATATATATATATATATATATATATATATATATATATATATATATATATATATATATATATATATATATATATATATATATATATATATATATATATATAGAGAGAGAGAGAGAGAGAGAAGTGTATGTATGTTTGTCTTTTCCAATAAGCTTCGTTAGTCTGAGAAAGGAATCATCCTTATTCAGCAGAGAATGAAAAAAAAAAGAGATAAATAGATAGATAGATAGATAGAAAGAAACAGAAAGACAAAGAGAGAGGA
>SEYY01005572.1:35000-37500 GCA_009176605.1 Armadillidium nasatum
AGAATATTAAAAACAGTTGAAGGTTTTCGAAGAATATTTCATAGTTGTGTGGAAGATTGCGTCTAGTGGAGAGATGAAAGAACTGGGTTTTTTGATGTATTGAAAGCAACCATATTTTCTCAGCCCCAACTTGAAATGCGTGAAAGATCAGAGGTTAGTTGCTCCAAGGCTAAACTCCTCGTGACTCTTAGCTACTGTTGTGAGGGATGTCTTTCAAATTGAAAGGAGTAATGAAGGGTGGATTCATCATCATAGGAGTGAATAGTAGATGAAGCGATAGAGAGAATGTCATTAATAAACAGTAGAAAAAGTGTTGGGGATAGAACAGAACCCTGAGGAGCACCACTATTAATAGATTTAAAGAAAGAACGGTGGCCGTCCACAACAGCTGCCATAGAACGACCGGAAAGGAAATAAGGAAATTAGAGAAAATATCACAAAGAAAAGGATAGATACCCAAAGAGAGAAGTTTAGAAATAAAAGCTTTGTGCCAGACTCTATCGAAGGCATTCGATATGCCCAGCTCGTCATATATATATATATATATATATATATATATATATATATATATATATATATATATATATATATATATATATATATATATATATATATATATATATATATATATATATATATATATCTAACAAGGAGTCTGCGTCATTGATATCTCTTAAAATAATCTTTATAACTGTTAATAATTACGTAATTATTAAATTTGAAATTTATTATTCCAAAACATTTTTGGAATGTGACCTTTTGACCTCGGTCATGTCATATAATTACATCCTTCATTTGTCATAAAAATGAAACGTAGAATATATATATATATATATATATATATATATATATATATATATATATATATATATATATATATATATATATATATATATATATATATATATATATATATATATATATATATATATATATATATATATATATATATATATATATATATATATATATATATATATATATATATATATATATATATATATATATATATATATATATATATATATATATATATATATATATATATATATATATATATATATATATATATATATATATATATATATATATATATATATATATATATATATATATATATATATATATATATATATATATATATATATATATATATATATATATATATATATATATATATATATATATATATATATATATATATATATATATATATATATATATATATATATATATATATATATATATATATATATATATATATATATAAACATAATTTTTGAGCACGCTTTAATGCATGTTTTATCACACTGAAAATGAGACGATAAGAGATAAGAAGACAGAAGAGGGACGGAGAAAGCATCTGTTTATCCTCAGCTTCGATCCCGTCTGTTTGTCCTTTCGATGCTTTTCCTAAAAAGTTCTCGGTAGTTGCCTCCGAGATAAGGGTCGCCCTCTTGCCTTTCTAGTACTTTTAGTTCTTAAAACGCTTCATAAATGGTATATAAAATGATGTTTTTTAAGTCTCAAGATTATTGGTAGAAGATTTTATTTTTCTTTTCTTTTTTTTTTTTTTTTTTTTTTTTTTTTAAAAGATTTTCTAAAGGAAATTAATACTTATGCGGCATACTTTGCAGACTTTTACACACAGACACACACACACACATATATATATATATATATATATATATATATATATATATATATATATATATATATATATATATATATATATATATATATATATATATATATATATATATATATATATATATATATATATATATATATATATATATATATATATATATATATATATATATATATATATATATATATATATATATATATATATATATATATATATATATATATATATATATATATATATATATATATATATATATATATATATATATATATATATATATATATATATATATATATATATATATATATATATATATATATATATATATATATATATATATATATATATATATATATATATATATATATATATATATATATATATATATATATATATATATATATATATATATATATATATATATATATATATATATATATATATATATATATATATATATATATATATATATATATATATATATATATATATATATATATATATATATATATATATATATATATATATATATATATATATATATATATATATATATATATATATATATATATATATATATATATATATATATAGATATATATTTGATCTATATTCAAACTTTTAAGATTATTTTTCTAATTGAAAATAGAATGTATTTGAGCGAATAATTTTTATTCAAACTAAACAATTTATTTGATCTTCCTTTCTTACAATATAAAAGATGCAGTTCTGAAAACTAATAATTTTAATAAATCAAGCTGAAGACTGAATATTCATTTATTGCTCTGCTAATATCACTACGAACTCCTTTTTCAAAGTTAAATTGTACACTTCAAAAATTGTTCTAAT
>SEYY01005572.1:70000-72500 GCA_009176605.1 Armadillidium nasatum
TATATATATATATATATATATATATATATATATATATATATATATATATATATATATATATATATATATATATATATATATATATATATATATATATATATATATATATAGTATATATATATATATATATATATATATATATATATATATATATATATATATATATAGTGCGCGTTTATGGTACCTATATTACATTCGTTGAATATCTGAAAGGTAGTAAGCTAACCACATAAAATGTGAACCAACATTTTTTTTATATTAAAATCGGCTTCTTTGATGCTTATTTTTATAAATGTTTTATAAGTTCAATATACATATAAATTTACATTTTAAAGTTGGTAAATTAGTTACAAGTCTTCTGGATAATAATAATAATATTATTATTAATATTATTAATAATAATAATAATAATATCAATAATATAATGATAATAATAATATTAATAGTATAATGATGATAATAATAATAATATTAATAATAATAATAATTTTAATAATTATAATAATAATAAAAATAATAATAATTATAATAATAACAATCATAACAATAATTATAATAATAATAATTATAATAATAATTATAACTATTAATAATAATAATAATAATAATGATAAAAATAATAATAATAATGATAACAATAATAAAAATAATAATAATAATAATAATAATAATAATAATAATAATAATAATAATAATAATAATAATAATGATAATAATAATAATAATAATAATAATAATAATAATAATAATAATAATAATAATAATAATAATAATAATAATAATAATAATAATAATAATAATAATAATAATAATAACAATAATAATAATAATAAAAATAATAATTTAAAACAAAGTAATCAAACAATAAAGTAAATTAATAATTTTATTTATTAACCGTAAATACTTTTTTTAAATGTTAAGTTTATGAATTAAAGAAATTTTTTATTTTATTAATAAATTAATGTCTTTATTTCTGAATTTTTAAGCATATACAGCAATCGTTCCGGTGATATATATATATATATATATATATATATATATATATATATATATATATATATATATATATATATATATATATATATATATATATATATATATATATATATATATATATATTGTGTGTGTGTGTGTGTGTGTGTGTGTGTATGAGAGAAAGAACAAAATCCAATTTGTGTCTGGCAAATGCATTCATTCGTCGTAGGGAACAGTCATCATTGAGCCGAACATGGCCGAGGAATCTCAAGCTTCCGATCGTCGTGTTACCTACTGATGAATGAGACTGGTCACTGATCTCCTACTGGCGTTGCTGATTCCCTACTGGGTGTGTCATAAGGCCAGGAGTCCTTTTGGAATGCCCTCCTATTAAGCATTAAAGTACAATTTCGTGATATATATATATATATATATATATATATATATATATATATATATATATATATATATATATATATATATATATATATATATATATATATATATATATATATATATATATATATATATATGTTGTAAATGAAAATTCCCATTAACAAAGATTAATTTAAAAAATTGTTTTAACACTAAGGAGAAAAATAATTCTATAATTTTTTTGTTACCAAATAATATGCATTTATTATTTATCAAATCAATCTATCTTAACTTCCTGCTATAATTTAACTTCTAAAATATAATTATTTGACATTCCTGAAATCACACTTACGGAATTTTATTAACTATTGCCATATTATTAAACTATTGTTAGATATTATTGTATTTTATACCTTCAATCTACAGACAGTCCAAAGAATAACTTTAATTATTCTAGATTAAGATTATTGGGAATGGTAAAATTTCGATGTCATTGATGTCAGCTGATGGGAATTGCATCAAATGATAATATGAATTAAACACTTTAACCTCTGCATGGCAACGCATTATCTCCTTTGGTCTGTTTGAAGTTAAGAAAACTTGTGAATATTTTGACTAAAAATAATCTTCCAGAACTTTTCTACAAAAATATTGTAAATTTAAAAAAAAAATTTAAAAGAGTTTTAGATATAGGCTGGAACATTCTACTACATTTAAGTCTCCAACAATTAGACCGTTTATCACCTTATTTACACATAAAGTATGCCCAGACTGCTGTCAAATCTTTTCAGCACTAATTTGTCCAGCACTCAATCTTTTTTTTCACAACACAACACACTCTTTTAACTTCATAAAAGCATAATGACCACATATGCAGATTGGGGAAGCTACTATGGGAATGTTTCTAAAGATAGTCTTTCATCTTTAACTCTCCCAACATAGCTTAGGGTTGACGGTTTCCGATATAGGCTTTGGTGTATCAAAGATTTATTTAACTTGCAATAGAATGCTTTACTTTTTCTTCACAAATTCTATATAAAACCTAATGTGTGTAAGCATTGTGCAATATACTTAGCCTCTTATTTTATGAAGCTAAATTAGAACTCTAAAATTAAGTATTCAGATCCCCTTTAAAGTTAAGACCATTTCA
>SEYY01005572.1:95000-100000 GCA_009176605.1 Armadillidium nasatum
TTCTCTCTCTCTCTCTCTCTCTCTCTCTCTCTCTCTCTCTCTCTCTCTCTCTCTCTCCTCTCTCTCTCTCTCTCTCTCTCTCTCTCTCTCTCTCTCTCTCTCTCTCTCTCTCTCTCTCTCTCTCTCTCTCTCTCTCTCTCCTCTCTCTCTCTCTCTCTCTCTCTCTCTCTCTCTCTCTCTCTCTCTCTCTCTCTCTCTCTCTCTCTCTCTCTCTCTCTCCTCTCTCTCTCTCTCTCTCTCTCTCTCTCTCTCTCTCTCTCTCTCTCTCTCTCTCTCTCTCTCTCTCTCTCTCTCTCTCTCTCTCTCTCTCTCTCTCTCTCTCTTAGTAGTCTTAATGTTAATGCTATTCACTTCAGTGACTCCGAAATGAAATTCGGTCCCTGCAGGAATAAATTTTTTTCCCTGTTCTCATATTTGATTTTTTAAAGCATCTTTTTTCAATATTAGAAATTATTAATAGATCAGCACAAATTTTCCTTCAGAATTTAATCTCAATTTCATTAAAGCCCGCGTCTGCGCTCACCTAAGAAATTTGCGTTAGGTGGGACCTGAAGGGGTGGTTTTTATTTTTTGTATTTTGTATACTTTTACTTCATTTTTATTCTTCTAACACCCCCTCCTCGAATAGTTTTTTGCCCGTGAGTGGTGGTGATATGTAAAAAAAAAAACAAAAAAAAAAAAAAAAAAAAATCTTTTTTTTTTTTTTTTTTTTTTTTTTATTTTACTACTACTACTAATACTATAATTATAAATAATAATAATAATAATAATAATAATAATAATAATAATAATAATAATAATAATAATAATAATAATAATAATAATAATAGCCTTTCTTAGGTAAAAAAAAAAGAAGTATTTATCCTTTAATTCAAATTCAAATTTATTCAACAACATTCTTGAGCTGATAAGCCCATAACAAATCCACGATTTTGAACGGACTCCTAATTGCAGGGAGAGATTGAGAGTCTCGTATATAAAAATGAAACTTCTCAAGGATGCAACAAAAGCTTATATAAAAAAAAAATATCAATGGCAACTCTTTTGAATTAAACATGAGATCAATTTACTATTGTAAAGATTTCAAAAAAAAAAAAAAAAAAAAAAAAGAAGGCTTCTGATTTGTACTGATTCGAGAGACTATTGAAAAAGGTGTAGAGTTTCTCCTTGTTGGTTTGTTAATGCCGCAGAATCTTCATCACGAAGATCACGAAGATTCGAATTGGTGTGTGCGGAAATTTGAGAATTTTATCTTAATGTCAGAATGATAATGCCGTCTATTTGCGCCATTGCTTTGAAAAGTGAGCATATTTTGCTCATTTTTATTATGCATACAATGTTATTTCGCCATGCATATATGCAATATTCGTTAAGCCATTTTCTTGCTCATAGATACTTGTACGGTAACATGCTTATACATTTTGCATACATTTTTACATACTTTTACATATACATACATTTTTCATACAACATAAACATGGGTATAACGTGGTAGTAGAACCCCTTCCTAGATTTTCAGTATTTATGAATGTTGCAAATTTCAAATAGTTATAGATTTAATATGATTAAAATTTCATTATTCTGCAATAATTCGAATCAAATATACATACATATACATATACATATACATATACATAATACATGCATGCATATTTAATACATACTCACGTGCTTGAGGGCGCCGGTTCGTTCCCACTTGTGGATTCTTGGTATATTCTACCTAGAAAAGTTCCTCTCCTCTAATTGGGCAATGCCCGTGACATGTGAACATTTATTTAAAAAAAAAAAAATCCCATTTTGCAAGAGTATGTAAATTTACTACTAAGAAAAAACAAAATTCACTAAATGTAGTGCATCATTTTTAATAAAGGGCAGGATCCATTTTCAAAACTTTTTTTTTATTATTTGAGCTATTGAGCTGAAATTTACAATGTATATGCATTTTTTCCCGCTGAAAACAGTCGATTTCTGACGTTTTTCTGAGTTTCTAACGGTTTAGCAGTTATAGGGGTTCAAAATTCAAAAAGAGAATTAATAGAAGTGGTAAAATAGTGGTCAGAATGATCCAAAAACTCCCCTGTACATTCTTAGCCCCAATTTCTACAAATTAGAAACAAAACATTTGGAAAAGTACTGATAGTTATTGATTATATAGAAGTTCAAATTTTTTTTGAAAAAAAATTGAAAAAAAAAAAAAAAAAAAAATTTTTTTTTTTTTTTTTTTAAAAAAATTTATAAAAAAAAATTGATGTTTCTAATTTTTTTTAAAATTGGAAATTGTTTAGAGGAGAGATGGATCTAAAACTTTTATTTAGGACACTTTTAAAAACTTAATTGTTTGATTCGAGATACAGTCTCAAAATTTGGAAAATTTGAAATTTCGTCGAAAATTCGGCCATTTTCGATAAGCTGTATCTCGAATCAGACAAATAGATTTTAAAAGTGTTTTAAATAAATGTTTTAGATCTATCCCTCCTCTAAACAATATCCATTTTTCAAAGACGTCCAATCCATATTTTTTTTTTTTTTAATTTTTTTGTCCGAATGTGTGAATTTTTCAAAATTGGAAAAAAAAAATTTCGACACCTGGTCAAGTAAGGGCATATAACCTGTTTTCTGTTATGCACACATCAAAACTCTCTAAAAATTTTTTATAGCCAATAGATTTACGAATATACACACCAAATTTCAGACCAAAAAAATATTTTAGGCGTCCTCACCGTAGATTTAAACTTACCCTAAATTTAAGAAATTGCTTCTAAACTTTAAATCCCTCGTAAAAACGTTAGGAATGGAGTTTTTTCGTCGGGAAAAAAGCTATATATACTGAAATTTTCAGGAGAATCGGATAAAAAAAAATTTTTTTTCAACAATGGATCCAGTCGTCTGGCCGATTTGAAGGAACATTTGACATTTGAAAACAATCGAACACTTTTGTTATAATCAAATAAACTATTGTAATAAAATATAAATTAACCTGACTGTGAAGCTCAAAAATATTTTCATTTGAATTTTTTTTTAAACTGGAGTCCGATTACGATTAAATGAATCAACAAATCAACAGACAGTATTGTTAAAAAGTTTTAATGATGACAAAAAACAATTTGCTTATACTGCACAAGACGAAACGAAATAACCTTCAAATTTAAAACGATAAACTCTTAATAGTTCACTCAATATTTTATCAGAAATTAGCAGCTATGACCATTTATTTATAAGTCAACCGAATAAGAAATTTGTCAAATGACAAAAAAACCACAAGAGTTGGTTTGGAAAATACTTCAGAAAAATTCTCTGTTGCCCAAAGTTTCTTTTAATAACAATATCATTTCTCATCGTCTAAACATTTTATGTAGCAATCTTTATTTAATAAACTTGTTATTCCTAACATAATTTACTGCAATATATATATATATATATATATATATATATATATATATATATATATATATATATATATATATATATATATATATATATATATATATATATATATATATATATATATATATTATATATATATATATATATATATATTGGTTATTATGCTTCACTAATATTCAATTTATTAATATTTTTCCACGAAATCATTTTAAGTTTACACTAAATTTTCCAGTTTTTTTTCGACCGCTGAAAAAAAGTTGCTTCAAAAACTTGAAACTATATATATATATATATATATATATATATATATATATATATATATATATATATATATATATATATATATATATATATATATATATATATATATATATATATATATATATATATATATATATATATATATATCAGCTATAGCAATTTTAGATTTGAACAATTCATGCAGTTAAAGAGCAATTCTCTATGAAGACTAAATTCTGTGAATATTCTTCACTTGACCAACAAACCACGTAGCATTAATAATGAAATTGGACAGTCCACATTATTATTATTAAGATTTTAATTGAATTTAGTAGTATAGGACCTACTTTTAAACTTTAAGCCTGTTAATGTACTATTCCCTGAATAAAAATTTTTGAATTGAATTGAATTGAAATATGTTTTATTTCTACTCTCCAAAGACAAGCAAATGAAATGAATGACGTGAATTTTTTGTTTTTATTATTTTATTTAAAATTTTCATCAATTAATTTATCATTTGCAAATAATACAAAAGGACAGCCAAGGTAGGAGATAAAGTTAATTGAAGATTATGTTTAGGATAAATAAATGATAGAGTAAATAGAAGGAAACAATTAGAGCAAATAAATTACTAAAATAAATCTTGGAAGTTGGTCTGAATTTTTTGGGCGTTGGAAAAAAAAAAATTTGTCACTTAAACATCCTTTTCACGAAGGAATTATAAATTCTAATCCTACAAAAGTTCAAGGAAAATAGGGATTCTGTTGGCCAGGCTTTTTTAAAGAATAATTATTCATGCTCTCCTTGCCTCTTTCTGTATTTGATTGCATTTTGTTAGCTTTGAAAATGCTGCAGAGTTCAGTTTACTTCATTTGTTGCTACTGTTAAGGTTTAGTTAGAGTCCTTTTTATTAGCGCACATTTTCAGTTCAACTTCGTATAATTATTATTATTATTATTATTATTATTATTATTATTATTATTATTATTATTATTATTATTATTATTATTATTATTATTGTTATTATTATTATAACTATTATTTATTATTATTATTATTATAATTATAATTATTATTATTATTATATTATTATTATTATTATTATTATTATTATTATTATTATTATTATTATTATTATTATTATTATTTTATCATATTTATTTCCTGTGTTCTATTATATAGTATTTGGCTTTTTTTCGCAAAATTACTTACTCTACATTATCTCAGCGGTTCTTAACATGTAGTTCAAGATTTCTTCAATGGGAGTTCGAGAAGGCTAGAAGAAAAGTTAAGTTCTTTTGAACTCGTAGTTATAATAGAAAGAAAAAATGAGTGAAAGAAAGCATGAAAGAAAAGGAAACACAGAACAAAATCGA
>SEYY01005572.1:105000-140000 GCA_009176605.1 Armadillidium nasatum
AGCAAGTTAGGTCTCAGATTACCCTCTTACCTGACTCGACTAAATCGACCTGGCCAATCAAAATTACATTTTCTTCAACTGAGGAGCAACTTTTTCCTTCCTTTTTCGTTCTTTTCCCCTCTTTTATTTCCATTACTTTCTTTCCGTTAAAGTCATTATTACCAAAGTATTGTATCTGTATGCTGTGCGGTGGATTGGCAGCTATAATAGTAAACAAGATTCGTAATGTGGGCGTTGTTAGAGGACACGTATGCACTGTTGTACATGTCAATAATGAATATGTATTTTCTGTATAATCATAGGTTATTATATATATATATATATATATATATATATATATATATATATATATATATATATATATATATATATATATATATATATATATATATATATATATATATATATATATATATATATATATATATATATATATATATTCTACACCATATCCCGCATGATGTAGGGTGGCGTCGGCTGCAAGAAATTATCCATATTTACTGCAACAGTACGTGGAAAAAAAGAAAATTCTGGTTATAAAGGGTTCCCAGCCTCTATAACCATGCGAAGAACTATTCTTCATTTGTCCTGACTGCGTCTATATTATATATATATATATATATATATATATATATATATATATATATATATATATATATATATATATATATATATATATATAATATATATATATATATATATATATATATATATATATATATATATATATATATATTATATATATATATATATATATATATATATATATATATATATATATATATATATATATATATATATATATATATATATATATATATATATATATATATATATATATATACTGAATTCCACCAAAAGTGGGTAAAAATCAAGAGCCAGGGACAAGTCGTAAGCCGACATGTTCCGACACATGGGTTATGTAAGTGTATGCGTTAATGAAAATTGGGAAAATAGATTAATGGAATGGCATTCCAGATTTTACCAGTAGAGTACGTGTAAAATTGAGAATAGTGGGTGAATCAGAGATTAGGTAGTTGGACAGAGAAAAAATAAAAGTGTTGGAAAGACGTGTTGAACAAGTTCTACATTGGGGAAGATAATGCTGGTGAAGAGAACAGAAAGTAGTATAAAAAGAGAGATGCAACAATTCAACTGACAAAAATAGACGACATAAGACGAATTATATTATTACAAAAAAATAAATAAATAAATAAATAAAACAAGCAAACTTTGAAAGCTTCTCAGAACACCCAACCTCTTAGTAGCTTGTCTAGTAAGAGAAAAAATAACTTATTTTCCATTTCAGTGGTGGTCCGATTAAAATATTTGCATAATGGAACAAACATAGTATATATGACGAAAAACGCAATAAAAATGTGGAGAAAGTCCTATTTCTAAAATATAACGAACTTTTAATTGGTTCAGATAATAAACAATCTCTTTCAACCGCTACTTGTTAATGGATGAAGGTTGAGGATGGTGACTGGTGGTGGGAAGCACGATAGTTTGATTTCTCATCCTTTATAACGTTTAAAGTACGGCTTCACAGCATTAATTCTTTATCGAAATCAAAATAAGAATTATAAATGCTTTATTATGTCTTTATTTACAGTTTTAAATTTCAATATATTTTTGAAGTATTTTATAACATCTTGAAAATGTTCTATTGTATCCGTGTGGAGGTAGAATAAGATCCACATTCGCATCACCGAATGTTCAGATTCTGAAATCTGCACCAACGAATTTCAAATACTATGCATTCGCGATTACCAATAAAAACTTTTCTATTTCTGACGCTCAGCAAGACTTAACATTGACATTCTTTCTCTTTTCTACAGGTAATACAACGTTAGGAAGATTAAGATATGAATCCTCTCACATTCCACAACTCAAGTGGAGCATGATTTTGATTTGGATCGTCAACTTCAGACTGACAAGCTGTTGAACCTCAATTTTTTTTACCTGCTACTCTCTTTAATTATGCCTTTTCGAAACTCTTCGGAGAAATTTGCGACAACTGGGTAGGAGTTTTAGAAAGAATCCTAAGAGCTAAGGACCTTCCTATCCAATATGATACGTAATGGTTGCTTATAAGTATTTATATGCATTTTTTTTATTTATTTAAATACATTAAAATCGTATATCGATATTCTCTCGTCTTTGTCATACACAGGAGACGCAAGTGTTATCATCTCAAAGCATCATATCAATCTGAACTCCTGATAATCCATCCTGTATCCAAATCCACGTAAGTCCTCTATAAAAGTAGTAGAAACTAGTTAACTGGTTTCGGTCACCATTTTACCTACAATGCCATTCCTATCAAAAATATCATCTTATTGCCTGGCAGTGAAATATTGAACACGTCCAGTCTCAAGTATATGCTTACCCAGGTTAGCCGAACGTGAAACGACTGATCTCGATTCCGATAGTTCATACTACCCATCTACTCCACCTCTGTGTTTATTTAAATATTGACTAATAATGCCACCTTGTGCAAATGATCAGCCAATCTTTTTCCTTTCTACACCTTTTGCACTGGCGTATTTTGTTTCATATATTTTGAATGCTCCACTTCTACCAACAAGAGGGCTAGAGTGAAACGGCCCCGTTGACGTTGTGAACAAGTCAGATTGGTAGCAATGCCATACAATGTGGCAAAAAAAAAAAAAAAAAAAAAAAAAAAAAAAAAAAAAAAAAAAAGACCACCACCAACCAACCAACCCTGTGAAACAAAGTTCCGCACGCTAAACTTCTGTTGAGAGTATGGTTTATGTCTCACGTTCGAAACTGTCACAACATAGTCTAAGTACAGCTACACATCGGCCTCATCCATGGACACTAAATGGCCCAAAAGCTCCTTTGTTTCAATTCTATCCTCACATCTCCAATCTCTCCACTAATACCTGACCAAATGCAGTCGGCTGAAGGTTCTCCGGAGAATTCTTCATAAAACACACTTCCATTTTCTTACAAAATCACAATGGTTCAATCGTACATAGTTATTTTTCTATGTGCAATGAACTTAGACTGTTTATGATTTAGTTTTCATATTTCTTGATAAAGATAAGAATTTAATATTCAGTACAGGAATCACCATTGAAGTCGATATAATAACCCAGTATTGCTTAGTTCATCATCCATTATAAACTTCAAAGTACATAAACATTTAGACAATTATTTTCGAGTATGTTACTTTATGCCTCAAATAAATTCAAGATATTATTAGATTAGATTTTTGAATTCCAAGGTGTAATCATATATGAATGTGAATTTGCAAAATAGATGATTACAACCCTACTAGACTATGCAGGATTATTTTTTGCCAAGAGTATGACGATGATTCTTATTTCAATGTAGTAGTAGAATCAATATAATATGTTCATTATTTAAAAGAGAAATGTTAACATGTACATAGTACCTTCAAGAACAATTTAAAAATAATATTAGATTCACCTATAGGTATGAAGTCAAAGGAAGTTTGATAGTAGACCAAATGAAAAAAATATTAAGTCATTCTAATCTATTAAGAATTTCCTGCATAAAAGATAGACTTCGTTCAATGAGAGTTTCAAGTAAATTTGTCAATTAAAAACAATTTCAATTACACGATGGTAGGCATAAATAATAACCCATAAATTTTTTTTCATTCTCTATTTGAAAAATGATCACAAATACCATTTGTCAATATAGTTGCTTTTGCACATAAAAAATAAAGTAATAAAAAAAAAAGTTTATTACAAATAAAATCGGTTTATTTAAAATAAAAATTAAATTCGTATGACTATAAGTATTATGCCATTGACATAATTCAATAGTTTTAAATACATTTGTAAAACTAAATACTCACAAACGCAAATACATACACACAATCAACCCTAAACGTAAAAAAATAAAAATTAAATAGGAATCAATAAATACAAGCAAAAAAAAACAAAGTTGCACAATCCAACTACCTTCCTACAAAAATAAATGACAATCAACTTTAATAATAGTAATAAACCCTAAGGTGAAACAAAATCAACCATAAAATAGCTCACTCTGCATAAACAGAGACTTTTATATAGTGTTCCTCTTACAAGTTGCATTTTGCAACAAAAAAAATTCAAACACTCAATCAAATGAGTACTTGTTTAAATTAAATTTACTTTTAATTAGAATAAAATAAAAAGGATTCATCGTCATTTTAACACCGATACTTGTAGTGTGAAAATGTATGATCAAGGTATTTTCGATTCTTTATACTACAATTTCTCCATACAGCAGAAGCTTTATTTATATTATTTACAACCAGTTTCTTATAACCTATTTACAATGGCTTATTTAATAATACATGTACAATTATGTACAGTATATATTCAATACTACGTATTATTTAATTAAAGCAACAGACAAATTTTATATATATATATATATATATATATATATATATATATATATATATATATATATATATATATATATATATATATATATATATATATATATATATATATATATATATATATATATATAATGGCTGAGGAAATGTACAATTTTGTACTGTTTTATTGTTAAGGGACAAATATAGGCCAATCGTATATTTTGGTATGTCTACTAATAGAAAAATAAATACTAACAACTAGAAAAATATACTTTTCGCCTGCTAACCTATTGACGGCTCTTAAATGAATGTAAATGTATCACATGACAAACATGTGATGTAATTACTTTAAACCTCTAACTGAACAAACTTCCCTTTGCAATTTTTATTAACTTCTCAACAACAACTATTTTGACAAACTATACAAGCGAGTCTCATAATATATTTTTTTTAAACTAATCTGTTTATATTGAATGTCTTGTAACTTCAACTTGCTGCTTCATGCATGACAACGATCTTATTACGATATTAAAATCTATCTAAAGTTTCGCTTATTAAAATCCAGTTTCTTTAAAACAAATGCAATTATTTATTGTTTACCTGTAACTAAACTACAAATCCTATAGAAACTGGATAACAATCTTACCACCATGCAAATAGAACTTCTATTTAAATCGCCTGACCTATAAGCGCCTTCTACAAGAAAACTAAAAATAATCATTATTGCTTTCGTTGAGAAAAAATACTATTCAATAAATCTTACTTAAATTTCAAACAAAGCTCGCATAGAACAAAAACAACAACAGTTTTATTCCTTCTTGAAACAATTTCACTCTTCTTTTCCTTCATGGGATTGAAGAAGGTAATTATGCTTAATATGAGGTACAGAAAAATGATGACAAATGCTCTTTACATATATATATATATATATATATATATATATATATATATATATATATATATATATATATATATATATATATATATATATATATATATATATATATATATATATATATATATATATATATATATATATATATATATATATATATATATATATATATATATATATATAATAGGTATTACTGACACATTATATTATAAAGTGGCATAGCATTTCACAACCAAAATGATGCTGTAAATATAAAACATTAAAAAAAATTAATTAAAAAAAATTATTAAACATAAAGATACTCAAATTTTTGTACAAAAAAAATCTTTTTAATATTTCTATTTGTCTATTTCAAATATATTAAAGGGCAGGGAAATCTGGTTTGCAACAAAATGTCAATATTTATCACAAAAGGTCGGAGTTTTAAACAACACATCAAAAAATACAAGACTTAAAAATATCAATCTACAAATGTCAAATATAAAATATATTCACAAAAATAAATGAATAATTTAAATGCGAACAAATCCATCGTTTTTAGCTTAGAAACCGCTGGCAGTCTGTGCATCATGGTAATTACGTATTTAAACTAGACTCTTTTTAAAAAAGAAAGTTGAACTATAATAAAAGGCAAGATGTTTCAACTTTGAAACAAAACCCAGATACTTTATTGGACATGATTTCGAATAATAGGAGCGAAAAAATTATAAATGGCGAAGGCAAGTCTCGATGGACCAAATGGAGACGAAAAAAATTTTGTGAAAATAAATTAATCAAATCAAACGTAATCATTCATTCCACGAAGTGTTTAGTGTCTTATTTACTATCAATAAATAAATGAAAAAAAATAATATGCCCCTACGGTGGAGAAGTATTCAAAAATAAAAAGACCAAAAATAAATTAATATTTCTTTCAACAGAGGAAGATTATCTATCATATGAGTAAAGTTTTTAAACTTTCTGTCATGTGAAATATTCATACCTAACAATCTACCATAAACATACTTTAGTTCTACTTATCTGGCCAAAATGTAAATAATAAGTCAATATAAAACTGATGATTTACTTTAAAAAAAATTATAAAAAAATCTGCACGGAACTGACAAACAAACTGACAATGAGTATACTGAAGTTGTTAGAAAGGAATAGACTTTTGAAAATTTTCACTAAAAAAAAAAAACTAACTAACTAACTAACTCAGGCTATAATAATAATGCAAGATTTTTGAACTTTGAAGGGAATTATATGAACTGGTAATGAACATCTTTCATAATTATTATTATTAGCAATGACAGTTCTTGTATGCTGAAAAAAATTACCATTTTTAACTGCATTTGAAATATTTTTCTACAGTAAATTCTTGGTTTAAAAAAAAAAAAAAAAAAAAAAAAAAAATGAAATCTTGGAGAAAACTTAATTATTTCTCCATATAACAACAAAGTTTCAAAATGATGAAAAAATATATAATCAAAATGATGAAAAAATATATAATCAAGTAAAACAAAAAATCTGATAAAACTGATAAAAGTATTTTAGAAAGGTGGAAACATTTATAACATTTAAGAATGGCATAATAAGTTTTACAACATTCCAAAAGTGCTCCTTATATATGCATTACATAAGGCAAATTTTAGAATTTTTGTGGTGTGTGGGGATTACAAAATTCACCTATTATATCGTTCATATGTCCTAACGAAAAATAAACATAAAACATAAAACCGTGTATTAAGAAGCCATTACTAATCTCAAAATCATGAGCCAAACTAAAGAGGATTTGACATCAACTTTATTATAATACAAAAACTTATATTATAAAGCAAATCCTTTTCACAGCTATTTAATAAAATTAAAAGGGTTTTGACTTTTAATAAAAGCAGAGGTATTTGCTTTTAGCAGAAATGGTCACAAATAAAATCCACTCCATACCCTTCAAAAATACTAAGAACATCTTAGTATATTCACGGTTATAGGTAAAACGAAAAGGACAATCAGTAAATATTTCTTTTGGAAAAAATCAATTTCGCACTTTTAAAAATGAGGTTAAGCAATAAAATATATAGACAAATGTTTCTAAGAATAAAAATTTTTAAAAAAAAAGTATATCTAAGAAAACTAAAATTTTAAGGCCACTTTCCACAACTTGCAAACTGCCAAGCTATTCCGCAGACACTAATAAAGAAATTAGGAAAGAATAAACAAAAACTGAAAAATAAGACACTTACGATATGATCTTGAAAATACTAATAACATAAAATTAAATTAAATTAAATTAAAAAAAGAAAAAGTAGCCTCATATCATAAAAAACATTTTGTTACAATCTACAACTTTTAATTTCTATTTATTAAAAAAAAAAAACTAACAAAATACATAAACAAAACAATACACAACGAATAAATGTAGCTTTAGTAATCTAATTAAATTGAAAAACCAGATGCGAAACGATACTTCATACCCAAATCATCCTCACTTAAAAAAAAATAATAAACTTTCTCGTACCCTGACAAAGTTAGTCAAAATAGAGCTTTCAAAGCTATTTTACCCCATAGTGTTTACAAACATATCTGGTATCTCTATGAGTGAGTAATGTCCTTGTATTTACCTACGGTTCCCTTTAAAATCAATTATTATTTCAAAACTAAAGTTCATGTCAGAAAACAGAGAGACTTTATTCATTTGACGTAAATGACTAAAATGTTTCGATGCTCAAAGGTATTCAATCAAATTTCTTTTCCCTAAATAATATAAGTTAATTAAGCTACACAGTTTTAACCTTTCATCACAAAAGCAACTTACAAATAAATAAATAAATAAAATAAATAATAAATAAATAAATTAAGTGCAAAAAAAAAAAAATCTCAAAAAAAAAAAAAAAAAAGCAGTAAAAAAAAAAAAAATTATAAAAAAATAAAAAAGTAATATAAATAAAAATTAGCATGTCATCATCATTAAGGGTTGAAATATTAAATTTTAAGCACATTCTCGGCAAAAAATAATAATAAATGTTATTAATTAAAAGAATCCTAGGCTTCTATCTACAAGTTTTAACTCTACTTAGTAACTGCTATGCTTCCTTGTTGGTCCGAAACTAATAATAATAATAATATTTAATAATAATCTTCATAAGAATGTAGCTGGCTCACACCACTTGTTCTTGACACTAAACTGGAGACCTTCTTCGATAGTAACGTTTATCTATCGGCTTCAATCCTGTGTAAAGACCCCAAAAAACATGTATATTTCTTCTTAAAGACTTCAACAGTTAGAAGCCCTAACCTACTACCATTATGTCCTTATTCATCATTTCATACGCAACAAACCAGCCCTTAGAACAAAGCCAACAATACAACAAAGTATTTTTGAATTCCTTACCAAATATGTCATTAAGCCAGTTTCAAAAAAAATGATTATATATATATATATATATATATATATATATATATATATATATATATATATATATATATATATATATATATATATATATATATATATATATATATATATATATATATATATATTATATATATATATATATATATTATTATAATATATATATATATATATAAATTTATTATATATTTTTATATATATATATATATATATATATATATATATATATATATATATATATATATATATATATATATATATAATATATATATATATATATATATATATATATATATATATATATATATTATTATATATTACTTTATCCCACTAAATCGTTTTTTTTTTTTTTTATATTCACCTATTTACAGAAGCGTTCTAAATGAATTTTTCTCTTTCTTAAGCAAAATACTACTTTGTGTGTTCAAAATTCCGACTTTAAAAGACAATTCTGTTACTCTCCTTTCACAGGAGTTCTTATAGAACATAACACTTCTTTACATTCTTCGATTTTAAAGATTCACAATCTTTAATTAAAATATATTCTTCATTCCGTTAGCGAATCTTTCAATTCATCCACGTCTGTAGAACCTAATCAAGGTTCTCACCACCCCAAAAAATATTAAAACAAAATTTCAATGTCCATTCCCTCTCAATAATTTTTCAAACAAACTCTCATCTATTTTCACTCGTAATCCATTCTTTATTTAATGAATATACAATAATGCCCTTAGTTTTTTTCCACTTCATAGCTTTCATTTGTACTACAGACATAGTTCCTAATTCCAGACCTAAGATAAAACAAAATTCTGCTCCCAATTTATGTGCAACCAGTCAACTTGTCATCATCAATTCTCTCCAACAAAGTTAATACGTTCTTTCTTCTCTTTCCTTTAATTATTATTCCTCAAAAATACATAATACACTAAAATACGGGCAATAATAATAATAATACTAATAACTCACAAAATCAATATCTTAAAATTATTTTATATATATATATATATATATATATATATATATATATATATATATATATATATATATATATATATATATATATATATATATATATATATATATATATATATATATATGAGTACTGAATAATAATAATAATAATAATAATAATAATAATAATACCTCCATATACACAGCAATTTTCAACTTTCAATTTGTGTTGACCCATTAAATGGTGTAAATAATTGATACCTTCAACCTCTCAACTTCCTCAAAGTATATATGTTACTTAAATACATTAAGAAAAACCTTTGGGTCATGGCTAAATAGTAGTGATAGTAACATAATAATAATAATAATAATAATTTTAGTGATAGTAATAATAATAATAATAATATATAATAATAATAATAATAATAATAATAATAATAATAAATTCCTTAGTTTTTAATAATAAATCACAGAAAATCAACTGCTAAACAAAATAGTGCAAGAAGAGGAATATGGACTCCCCATTCCAAGCTGCAAAGGAATATCCAACGCAATGTACTCCAACAAGCGCTGATTCATTACAACAGACAGCAACTGCTGCTCGTGTGCCTGCTGATGTTGAGCGCTAGAAACGCCCTTACTCTCACCTTTGTCATACGAAACCGCACAGGAAAATGAAGATGATTCACTTAAGTTATTAATATGGTTATTGCCACTAGCATTTGCTTTGGAGGAATTCCGCATTGGTTCTTTCGACTCTTTCAATAAATCAAATTCATTTTGACTCCCAGATTCAGGCTCCTCATCCCTCTGACTAGAAGCAGGAATCTTGCAATTGAATGGGACGGACGGCGATTGAGGAGGGTGAAAAGAGACATCGGTGGTATCGCAGAATCCCCCTTCATGACGACAGAGAGGTGATAATGACGAAGAGCAAGGCAGAAGAGTGAGCAGACGGGATGGTACTTTGTGTAACGACGAGGAATCAGAATGTGAACAGCACTCCACAACATTTGACACGTTTATCAAGTTTAAGTCTTCAAATTGTCATAAATCTGGGAACCTGCAGAAAGAGAGAAATCTTATGTAAAATATTTTAAAAATTTAACATATTAATAAGGTAGGTAATGGAAAATAATTTTAAAAAAATTAGATTTTGGCACTTACAATTCACAATTATAACTTCAAATTTTAAATCAGAAGAAAATTACTTCAAAATATAATTTAAACTAATTCAACCAACTTGTCCAGAAGTTTAAATATGAATAAAATTAATATATTCGAAAATATTAATAACTGCAATGAATCGCTTATACAGTAAATATAAATTGATAAATACATGAAGGTTAATTAATAATTTGCACAAATCACCAATAGTAGTCAAAAATTTTACTGAATATTATTTTCTCTCATAGGTTGTGCATTATTAGTACTCAATTCTAACTGTAAACTAACATATAGAAATTAAAATCTTTATTTTAATTACAAATTAACAAAACTAAGAAACACCCACACAAAAAAAAAATGCAAAAATAAAATTGGATACCAGTCCTACATTGTGAAAGGGAATAAAATAAATTAATATACATGAAAATAACAGTACAAATATTAAAGGAAATGCTACACAGAAAATATATTGTGAGAGTTATATATATTTCAGAGGATGGACAATGATATTTTTGAAGACTAATAAAATATACAAAATATGGTTAATCACTATCGAAATTAATATGAACTTGCAAAGTTCATATTAATGAAAAAAAAATAGAGGGTTACAAATTACTTTGCAGCACAATACAAATACAATATGTTCTCTCAGGAAGAAATAAAACTTCAATCATGTCATATAGAAAAGGAAAGACAAATTTCTAAAAAGAAGTGTGTGCAAAACATATTTCAGATTTAAAGAAATTACTTATGGATAAATACAATAACTCAAATAAGATTTAAAAGAAATGTATAAGGTAGCTATTGAGGTGTAAAAATTAGGAGAAGTAAAGTATAAAGCCTCAAACAAGTATTACTGCAACTATGAAAGATATTTAAAACTAGAAGGAAAAGAAACCTATCTCCAGAACTGATGATAAAAATGAAATTTTAGTGTTTCAAATGAAACAGTCATATGTACGGGAAAATTGTTATAAAACTGAAGCTTTAGTACGGTATAAATCCCATAAAAAAAAGTGCTTTGGAAAAGTAATATAAGTAAAACACATGATGTATTATTCTTTCTCCTCCTAGACCTTTCAAATGGTGACGTACTGAGTCCAGCACTCGGACCAGGGAATTAAACTAAATTCAGAAAAAAAAGTAATAGAAAAGTAATAAAAACAAAATACAAACCTATTATTATCTTCTATATAATCACTTGGAACTTCAAAATACTCATTTTGAATACTTTCCCTGAATTCAAATTCTTGGAATGTAATTTTTGCAGAAACAGTTGGTAAAATTGGAATATCTGCAATATATATATATATATATATATATATATATATATATATATATATATATATATATATATATATATATATATATATATATATATATATATATATATATATATATATATATATATATATATATATATATATATATATATATATATATATATGAATACTCAGACGAGGAAAAAGAGTGAATGTATTCGACATAAAGAGACTGATTGTGACATGTCGTTTGAGGAAAGTGGAGATAATAATAAAAGAAAGAATAAGAGATGTATAGATATAGAAAAGGAATGGTAAGCAGGGTGGAAGGTGTATTATAGTAGTTTGGATATTGTAGAATGAATAAGGATAGGACTGTGGGTTGGGTGGTAAAGTCTTGAGGTGGTGAGTGGGAGGAGGAGGGGAAGACCAAAGCAGAGGTAGACAGATTTTTTTTTTTTTTTTTTACAAAACGCCACCACTCACGGGCAGAGCCCTTTTCAAAGAGGGGGCACACACACATGCACAAAGCTCATTCAAACACACACACCTAACGCACAGCCCTCGACAGATGAGGTTAGGGAGATTTTGGTGGGAGAGGTTTAACCTTTGATTGAAAGTATGAGGATTGTGAAGGAAATATTAAAATGTAGGGCGGTGGTGTTGGGGAGGGGAGGTTAGTGGTAATGTGTGCGTTTGTGAGGAAATGTGACGGGCACCATCCAAAGAAAGTGGGAAAGGAGATTGGATATATATATATATATATATATATATATATATATATATATATATATATATATATATATATATATATATATATATATATATATATATATATATATATATATATATATATATATATATATATATATATATATATATATATATATATATATATATTTATTTTTTTTTTTTTTTTTTTTTTTTTTTTTTTTTTTTTTTTTTTTTTTTTTTTTTAACACTTCATTGAACACACCAGAAAAGTAATACAGTTACAATTTTTCCGTTGCGCGCAATGTTGGTGCATCTCTGCTTTATTCTAGACTAAAAATTTTTCTTTTTCCTTCCGGTTACCTTTTAGTGACATTTGAAATGGATAACCATATTTGCTAGGCTATGCTTTTCTTTTTTTTTCCTTTTTTTTTTTAAAAAAAAAAAAAAAGTGAAAATGGTGCAAAGACCTGCAAAACCATTTGTGAAGTTTATGACAATGATGCTGTAGGTGAATCGACCGTTCGGAGGTGGTTTGCAAATTTTAAGAGGAACGTTCAGCTTCAAAAATGATAGTCGCAGTGGAAGACCTTCAAAATTGGATGAAAATGCTTCGAAGAAAAACTCGAAGAAAACTCCAATATCACGACTAGAGAACTTGCAGTGAAGTTAGACGTTTCTAAAAGTACGGCTTACGAATACCTTATAAAGCTAGGATAGGTTTCTCGCTATGAAGTATGGGTCAATAACAAATTTCAGAAAAGAACTGCTTGGAATGGTGTTCCATTTCTGAAATGCTTTTGAAACGGAATGAAAGCATGCCTTTGTTTTGAAAAAACTGGTAAGTGGGGATGAAAAATAGATCGTGAAAACTGTGGTGCGAAAAAGACCCTAGAGTTTGCATAAGGATCCCCCAAAACAGCAACCAAAGAAGAATACCTATGCCAAAAAAGCTGTGCATTGTGTTTGGTGAGATCATAAAGTCAATTATTTATTATGATTAACTCTCACAAAATTAGACCATTAAATCTGATAAGTACTGTCGTCAGTTGGAAAATTTGAGCCAAAAAAATCAAAGAATTGAAGCCGGAAATTGTCAACAGGAAAGGGGTAGACAATGCCAGTCCATATGTGTCTTTGACAACCAGAACAAAGTTACATAAACTTGGCTGGGATCTTTTACCCCATCCACCATTCTCCCCTGACATTGTGCCATCCGACCACCACTTGTTTGTTCCTACAAAACTCTTTGCAAGGAAATATATTTAATGATTTAAATGGGGCCAAAATGCACCTAAATAATCTGTTATCTTCAAAACCTGCCAAGGTTTGTTAATATTTAAATTGCCTGATAGATGGGCAAAATTCATTAATAATAATGGAAATTATTTTATAGAATAAAAATTATTAATGAGCAAATATTTATTTCCTTCTATGCATATTAAAAACGCTCAGAACTTTCTTGACTAAATGATTAATAAAATCACAAACAACAATCTTATCAGTCTTCAACAGCTAATAACACATTTTTAAAATTTTTGATATTTCTTTAAGGGAAAAAAAAAAAAAAATTTAGATGCATAACTGAAGTAACATTTCATTTTCGTAAGTGCTTTCTCAGGAAGAAGTTATACATCTGAATTTCTCATAGGCCTTAATATTACGAACCAATTATTGTCTTATTAATTAGTAATAGTTTAAATGGGATAATCTGAGGATTGTAATGTTATAAATTAAAAATATATTTTAAGTTATAAATTTGATCCGTCACACTGAATTAAATGCAGTTAAACACAAAATTTACTTTTTTTTAAGCTTACTAACATTCAATATACCCACATCATTTAGACCCACCATACAGAGCAATTTTTGTTACATAAAAGTTATCCCAGAATTTCAAAAATAACACAAAAACGATTTTTAAAATAATACTTGTATGTACATAAGAACCCCCCAAAAAAATGTTAAAAATGACAAAACATTTTCTTGCTCATCTAATTTAAGAAAAAGTTTTAATTTTCAGCAATTTTTGAACCTAAAAAAATTGGGAAGAGTTCATTATAATAAGGCTAGCTGATGTGCAGCGGGTTTAAGAGTTTTAAAGATTTTAATAGAAGCTTGTAAACACAATTTAGCTAAAGCATGAAAAGTACCAATGTTTTGTTCCAAACTTTTGCCAACAAACCTATTTTAACAGGAAACCCAGGAGGCAATTTCATTTGAATAAAGTCCCTCAACTTAGCAAAATGTTTGAAAGGTGCAATCACTTCTAAAACGCTAAGCAATTTCTCAGTCGTTAAAGGAAACTCTTCGCTCTGTGGGATAAATATATTTTATTATAAAACGTTTTATGAAAATAATAGTATAATTCATTACAATAAATTACAAAATCAATTTGCTTGCCTTAAAATCAGGAAAAAATCAATATTATTGGAATGAATATTAGTGTTTTAAAATTCTTCCTATAAGGGATTTTTCAAATATAGCAATTTTTATTTATTTATTTTTTATTTTATTCAATGAATTATGAGTTATTCTTTGAATTAATCAAAGTAGCCAAATCTATTTTTTAAAGTGTGTTCACAAATACACGTCAAACAAAAGAAAAAAAAAAAACATTGAAATCATAATCTTAAAAAAAAGAAGAAAAAAATCTTAAATTATAATCTAATAGTTGATTTTTCACACTTAGGTTTTGGAGTATGCACTACTTTCTTATTGTGTTATACAACTTTGAATGGAAAAGGTAATCCTTAAATAAAAATTGATGTTGGTAAGAGACTTGCTGCAATTCATTAAACCAGTCAAAATACTCACACATCACTAAATCACAACCACCACATATCGGCACATTCTTTCACACACACACAGAAAGACATTTCCCTCAATACACTTCGAATCAAAGATAGTCCAACTGCAATGTAATTTAAACTATTCATATAAGTAATTCAGAAAACTCGAAGTTTGAGCTTTTTGTTCAAGAGGAAATTTTCTTATGAAGTCTAGAAATTTAATACCTTTCCTGGTGAATAAAACACATGTCACACTTTCTTAATGTCTAATAGGTCCTGCTTTCTGAAATTGGCTAGGGAAGGTGGTAAATGGACTTTCTTTGATAAAGAAGAATGTGATTGATGGGGATTACTATAAGAAAAATAAAATAAAAGAATTTTCCTAAACCCTATAAGTTACAACACATAATTTCCACTTAAAACCTGAAATTCTAAATTAGTTCTTGAAAATTTCTGTTCATTCCCTTTTACTTTGAAATTCTTTCTACAAAAATGTTAAGAAAAAATGCTTGCTACTGACTTTTAGGTTTTCCTACAAGTGTGAGAAACTATTCTAATTATTATGACAATTATAGAAAAAAGAAGCCATACAATAACCATAAATTTAATCATGGCTTCAACTGTCTATAAGAACTGAAAACAATAATTTAAAAAAAGACAAAAAAAAAAAGCAAGTTAACCAAATTTTTAAATTAAAACTACAGTTGGAAAGAAATTTTAAACAAAAATAACTTTCTCAGATACACCTGAGGATAATTTGAGGCCTATTCATTAAAATAAAACAAACATAAGGTAGCAAACCATTGCAACAGTAGCTCTAAATGACTTGGATGATTCTTTGGATACAAGTGGACGTCCTAAATGTGGAGGATGACCAGGTTCAGCTTTTATATATTCTTCCCATGTCACATTTGTTTTCTTTGGTGGGTCTAAACTTTGTCTCCTCACAGGCTATTATAAAATAATTTTGAAAAAATCAAGTTAAATAAAATGTTAAATAATACACGATATATCGTTTAAAGGTAATGAGTGCGTCACAAAAAATAACAATATTATAAAAGTAAAATAATTAATAAAAGTACAAAATTAAGGAAAAAAATTAATGAACTTTAAAAAATATTTAATAAATATATGATACAAATTACAGAAGCATTTTCACTAATCTAACTGTTCTACAGAGAAATACAAAATAATTTCACCATCAATTAAGTTTTAGTGATAAAAGAAAAAACATTATTTATACTTTTATAATATTAAATTTCTAAATTTATATTATTAAATTTAGCGTGTTTGCCAAAGGAATTGAGTAACATAACTTAAGCAAACAGAACAAAAGAAGTTAAAAAATTATGGAATTTTACCTGTTTGTCTAAATCAAAAGCGTGTGAAGATCCTCCTTTGGTGAAGCTTTCCATAATTGCCTTATTCTTTTGTAAATCTTCGTCTGATAAATGTTCTCTACGCTTTCTCGAAACAATTGTCAAGCCATTTAGACAATAAAACTTGGCTTTATATTTTCCTACCATTTCCTAAAAAAAAAAAATTTATGAGGAAAAAAGAAAAATAAGGACTATTAAGAACACTATTCATTAATAGATAAAACAAATAATTCAATTATTGAAGTAAATTCAAAAATTCATAAGTAAACTATTAAATCCGTTTTCCTTAAATTATTAAAATAAAATTTACTACAAAGATAAATAAAAGAAAATTTCAAATCTTTAAAAATAACGTTTATATTTTATTCTAAATAAATCTTCTTTACCTAATTTTCTGAACAAACAAAATGGTTGTAATCAAATAATGACAAGAAACACATTTTTAAAAATAATTTAAGAATTTCAAAATAATTCATTAAAGTGCAAATAATGAGCAGTCTCTCCCATTCTTCCTTTCCTCTGCCACCATTATTTTTTCCTGTTTTCCTAACAAAACATTATACGCAACTACTTTATTGTAATCTTAATTTTAATAATTACACTAAGCTAAAAAAGTGAACTTTAACCATTTGTGTAATTTTGATTTTATAGAAGTTAATGACAAATAAAATATATGCATGTAGGAAAACTGAACCTCAGTTGAAGTTTCACCCTCACTAAACTATCAAAGGTTATCATTTAAATCATTACAGAGACTGTGTAATTTGTTTAATCTGTAACAAAATATTGGTCCCTGGAAAGTTTTAGAAGTTATGATAAACCCATATAAAATTTTTAAAATCACAATGATATCAAATTTGTAAATAAGTGAAAATTATTGTAAGTTAATTACCTTTAAAAACTGATGTATGTCTTAAAATATTTAATACTATTAAGAGTTGTTGATTTCGTAAGCAAATAAATTTGCTTGATATGACGGAGCACATCGTAGGCTAATATATACAATTCACGATTAACTAGAGAAGTTCAAGCAATACTATCTAATACAAGAATATTGTATCCTATGTATAAGCATATTCAGAATATATTGTCTTGACTAATCTTTCAATCTAATGCAATAATATATAACAATGGAACTAAAGCTAGTTTCGATTATAACTGCAACTTTAATCCAATATATTTTGTCTTTATGCTGGGTCAACAAAATTTGTTTTCATTCTTATGAATCAAATATTTTAAATACCTATTTAGGATTTAAATTCTGGTCCCTCAAAAAAATAAATAAATAAATAAATAAATTTATATATATATATATATATATATATATATATATATATATATATATATATATATATATATATATATATATATATATATATATATATATATATATAAAAGAGCAAAGATAATTCTGGATCTATTGTCAACTCTCATCCTTATCATTATTTTACACACCATTTTTCAAATGATTTCAACATATCTTGAAAGATTTCGTCATTTACATCTTTAAAGCATCATTATGAGATGTAACTAGGAACCTACCGGGGCTGGAATTTGGCCGGGGTTTCCTAAAATTTGTAAAGAGGTCAAAAGCACTGAAATTTTAGGTTAAGAAAATTAGATATAAGGTTTATTTAATTTATTTAACATTCACTTAAATTATTGATTATATGCATTTTCTCTAAAAAAATCAGAAAATTACAGTTTTGTATATTTAAAGTTTAAAAAAAGTACAAAAATTAAAAAAAAAATTATTCTAATTCATAATAGTGATTTAACACGTTTACCTAGGTAAGACCCAAAGGGAAAGTTTGAAAAAATGTAAGATATAAAATTATCAATTTAACCTGTATTTATATATATATATCATTGTTTTTTTATTGCTCTGTTTCAAACTTGTATCATTTAGCTGCATTATTTAAAAATTATTATTTTGTTTATACTTTCAGTCAATATGGCTAAAAGATCAGCTTCTGCAGTATTTGAATACTTTACAATGTTTCAGGATAGGCTCGGAATAGCTAAATGTAACATCTACAGTCAGAAAATTAGAAGAGAACCTCCGGGTGCTACAAGTAAAAAAAATTTCAACCAAATCTTTTTGGAGTATCTAAAATCAAAACACAAAGATGAACATTCACTAGCAGAAAAGGAGCGGTCAAAAGAAACAGAAAAGAAAAAAATCTTGATTTTCTTATATTTTGTTTGAAATTTTTTCTTTATTATTTGACTGATTGAGCTGAAATTTTCAAAGTATGTGAATTTTTTCACGAAGTTCTGAGTTGATTTCGAGCATTTTTTAAAGTCTATAACGGTTTGAAACTTATTTGGACCCAAAGTTGAAAAAAATGAATAACTGGGTCAAACCACTGGTCCACATGAGCTGAAAATTTAACTGAATACCTTTGCCCCAATTTCTTGCATTGGTGGGAATAGATTTTTGATATCACGTCTAGAAAAAAGTTACAAGCTCTCGAAATTTTTTTTTGCAAAAATCGTACCCTTCTGGAGGAAAAAATTATTTAAAAAAAAAAACGCTACCTACTATTTTTTTTTTAATTGTGAATATTGTTTAGAAGAGAAACAGGGCAACAATTTTTATTTAGTGCATTTTTAAATGCCCTTTGTTTGAAGCGAGATATAGCCTCTCAAACTTTGGGAATTTTTGAAATTTGGCCAAAAACGGACCTTTTTGAAGGCTATACCTCAAAACCAACGAATCTCATCGAATAAAGTTCATAGAGGAATTTGTAGCCCCACACCTCCTCTATACACACCAAAAATAGGAAATGTTATAGTTGTATTTTTTTAAAAAAGATTTTGTCTGAAAAGGTATATTTTTTTAGTTCAAAAATTTTTTTTTCTATAGTTGGTCAGTTTTTGGCTTATAACATTTTTTCTGTAACTCTGGGGACAAAAGTCTATTTAAGAGTTTTGTAGCCCATATAATTTTGAATAAATAGTCCAACTTTCAGCTCATTCTAAAAAGTGGTTTGGCACCGCCATTCTATTAAAAAAGGGTAAAATTTCCACAAAAAATAAAAATAAAAAAAATACTTTTAACCATAATAGACTCGGAAAAACGCTAGAAATGGACTTTTCTTACCGGTAAAAAATCTATATACACTGAAAGTTTCAGCAGAATCGGCTGAAAATAAAAAAATAAAAAATAAAAATTTGTATAATTTGCCATTTTAACCCCGGCCGGCAACCCCGGTTTTCCCTGATTTTTAGCCGGGGCCGGGGTCAGTAAAAATGGCCGGGGTTGGCCGGGGCCGGGGCCCCGGTCGGTCGGTTCCTAGATGTAACATTTATAAATTTACTATGCTATTTATTGGCATTAAACAATCTAAGACAGCAAACCTATATAATAATGAACCTTACCTCTTTATCTGCTTTGAATATCCAACCCGTTTGCGCCCTTGAAAAAGTAATTTGACTCATTGGCATTTGAGCTGCAACAATATCTGAGCTCATTAACATATCAACCTCTTCTTCAATCTCATATTCAGATTGCTTTAATATATATATATATATATATATATATATATATATATATATATATATATATATATATATATATATATATATATATATATATATATATATATATATATATATATATATATATATATATATATATATATGAAAAGTACTTCATGAATGTCAACTTTAAATATTTAGAAGAAAAAAGAATACCTCATTTTTCACTTTTTGATAAACTTTAAGTTTGTTATCTAAAACAATGAGAGAATGGGAGGGTTTTCTCTCTCCAGAAAATATAAAACTTATATCCCCTCTTTCCCATCGCATGTCGTTGAAGTCAACCAAAGTTGTGTCTAAGCGAATGGCAGCACCTTTTTTGTATATTCTGCAAACATCGGACGGTAGCATTCGAGAGACAAGTGGAACTGTAACATAAAATGTTAAATAATGAACTCACAAAAAACAAATTTCCAATAAAAAACAGTTCACAATCAAAGTAAAAAAAAAAAAAAAAAAAAAATAATAATAATAATAATAAAAAATACCCCAACTCTGAAAATCCCATTTAAGTTCCATATAAAAATCTCCCATTTGTTCTAGAGCTTTTATCATATCTGGACGACGATCTTCCATTTGTTCTCTTGATTGAGCTTTGAGCTTTTCAAACAGAATATAAACTGAAAAAAATAAATATAATATATATATATATATATATATATATATATATATATATATATATATATATATATATATATATATATATATATATATATATATATATATATATATATATATATATATATATATATATATATATATATATATATATATATATATATATATATATATATATATATATATATATATATATATATATATATATATATATATATATATATATATATATATATATATATATATATATATATATATATATATATATATATATATATATATATATATATATATATATATATATATATATATATATATATATATATATATATATATATATATATATATATATATATATATATATATATATATATATATATATATATATATATATATATATATATATATATATATATATATATATATATATATATATATATATATATATATATATATATATATATATATATATAGTATATAGGATGGAGTGAAGTATCGGTATCGGTAAGTATCGGTATAGGTGAATTTGAAAATCTTAGTATCGGTATCGGTAAAAATTTTGGTATCGCTCCATCCCATATATATATATATATATATATATATATATATATATATATATATATATATATATATATATATATATATATATATATATATATATATATATATATATATATATATATATATATTAGGGATGGAACGATACCAAAAATTTTTACCGATACGATACTTAAAAATTCCCTGATACCGATTCCTAAAAATATGCAGATACTTGCCAATATTACTACCGATACCGATACTTTACTCTTGTCCAAAAAAATTACCGATACCGATACTCAAAAATATGCCGATACCGATACTTCACTCCATCCCTAATATATATATATATATTATTTATTAAAGAGTAGAGGAACAAACAGAATAACGTGCTAAATATTTATGTAAGCTATGACTGGCCTGGGAAAAGTAAAATGAATCAAAGGATATTTTTTATTATTAAATGTACACCTTATATTAAAGGGTCAACTGAATTCTTAATGTGTATATTAGGCATTGAGAATTAAAAAATAAATATATTTATAATAGAAATTAACTTACTTGTTTGTCTATCTCCATAACTTATTGCTTCAGCTAATGGACTCCAACCTCCACTATTTTTAACTTTCACTGGAGCCCCATGAGCAAGAAGAAGATGTATGCATTCTATATATATATATATATATATATATATATATATATATATATATATATATATATATATATATATATATATATATATATATATATATATATATATATATATATATATATATATATATATATATAATCTAAAAAAATAGCTTCTTTAAAAAAGTAGTAGAATGAAAAAAAGTATGTTATATTTACCTTTATGACCAAGCATGACAGCCAAGTGAAGTGGTGTATTTCCTAGAAAAGTATATATATATATATATATATATATATATATATATATATATATATATATATATATATATATATATATATATATATATATATATATATATATATATATATATATATATATATATAATTTTCAACCAAAAGAGGATATGTGCAATAAAGTTCTTTGTTCTTGTGTTATTAATTCTAGGAATCTTTTGTAAATTCTACCTTATGGCTTCATCTCTAGTAATATACGAATGGCTGAACAAAGGTCTGGATAACTAATTATTTCATGAATCTGAATCACAATACTAAGTTTAAATAATAATCTTGAACATATATATATATATATATATATATATATATATATATATATATATATATATATATATATATATATATATATATATATATATTAGTGATGGCATCCGCATCCGCATCCGCATCCGCACATTCAACATCCGCATCCGCATCCGCATCCGCATCCGCATCCGCATCCGCACTTTCGGAAATTCAACATCCGCATCCGCATCCGCATCCGCACTTTCAAAAATTCAACATCCGCATCCGCACTTCTCCAAAATTCGACATCCGCATCCGCATCCGCATCCGCAAATTAGAAAATATGACATCCGATCCATCACTAATATATATATATATATATATATATATATATATATATATATATATATATATATATATATATATATATATATATATATATATATATATATATATATATATATATATATATATATATATATATGCGAATTGTAGATCAAGAGTGAGGGTGAAGAGAGAACTATCGGATTGGTTTAGCATAGGAGTGGGATTGAGACAGGGGTGTGTAATATCTCCATGTTATTTAATCTATTGATGAATGGTTTACTTAGAAAAATGGAGAGAGAAGGGAAGAATATTACGTTGAGAAATATGGAGGGTGAATGTGAAGTGAATGTTTTACTTTTTGCAGATGATGCAGCGTGTGTTAGTGGCAGAATCTGGAGAAAAGATGAGAATACTTGTGAGAGAGTTTGAAGGGAAATGTGCAAACACGAGATTGAAATTCAATCCAGCGAAGAATAAAGTTATGAGGATTGGAGGTGGGGATGAGGAAATGTGGAGGGAGGAATTGGTTTGTAGAAGTGTGAGAATGGAAACTTGAGGAGGTGAATGAATTCAAATATCTAGTAATGTTGGGTGGAAGGTAAGGGTGGGACGGAAAAAGGAATAAAGAACAGAGTGGTAGAAGGAATGAAAGTATTGGGGGGCCTAAGAAAAGTATGGAAGAAAGGAAAAATTTCGAAAGAAATAAAGATAAGAATGTTTGAATGTATGTGTTCACCTTCTGTATTGTATGTGTGTGAAACATAGACGATAAGTGCTCGGTCGAGAAAAAGTTTCAATGTCTTTGAGATGAAAGATTTGAGAGCGATATATAAATTGAGAAGGATTGATAGGATTAGAAATGAAAGAATAAGGGAGATGTGTAAATGGAAGAAGGGTGTAATTGAATAGAGAGGAGGAGGATGTGCTAAAATGGTTTGGACATATGTGAAGAATGAAAGAGAACATAAATGGTTGGCAAGGTACGTAGATCCGATGTAGATAGGGGAAGTGTAGGGGGAGGGGAAGGCCGAAGTGGAGATGGATGGATGGAGTGAGAGTGATTTTGATGGAAGGAATTTGAGTTTAGACGAGGGTAGAAGATTTGTGGAGACAGAGATGGAGGGAGGTGGTGAAAGCGTTGAAAGGTAAGAATAGTTATGTTTGTAAGGGAATTGTGGCGGGCACCACCTCACGAAAGTGGGAAAGGTGATAGTGAAATATATATATATATATATATATATATATATATATATATATATATATATATATATATATATATATATATATATTATATATATATATATATATATATATATATATATATATATATATATATATATATATTATCAAATTAATTATTATCCGCATCCGCATCCGCAACTTTTCAAAAATTCAAAAATCCGCATCCGCATCCGCACTTTTCGAAAATTCAACATCCGCATCCGCACTTTCGAAAATTCAACATCCGCATCCGCACTTCTCCAAAATTCAACATCCGCATCCGCATCCGCAAAATTGGAAAATATGACATCCGATCCATCACTAATATATATATATATATATATATATATATATATATATATATATATATATATATATATATATATATATATATATATATATATATATATATATATATATATATATATATATATATATATATATATATACATCACTGCCCTCAGTTCCTGAATATTTCACTCCCCCAAATTCTAAAACTTATGATGTAAATGTTCAAGAAGATTCTGATAGTGATAAGTGAATGTATTATTTGTTTCCTCTTTCAATGTGCATTTATTCTGCCCCATCCAATATGTAATGAAGGAATAATGGAATTAAATTCTTAATTTTCTTTGATTTAATCCACCATTAATAAGTATAATTTGCAATTAACCCAGGCAGGTAAATCCCTATTTTGGGGCCAGGGCTAGAATCAGTGAAAATGGCAGGAGTTGGCCAGGGCCCTGGTTGATCTATAATGATAACCAAATTTTTATATTAATTCCTATTGGAAATAATGGTAAATATGCAAGGTTTGTCTCTTACCTAATATTTAGTAGTTATTCAAAATATATTTAAGAAAAATAATAAAAATGGGTCAGAAAATCAAACCCACTAAATTAAAATGCACTTAAGGTAGTAAAAATAGATTTCAAATATCATAAAGCTTGGCTTTCATCTGCAACTTTAACTATGTAATAAGAAATTGGGCTGATGAAGATAATTGGAAAATATATCGATGGTAATGTAAGTATATAATTTGTTAATCCAACAAACTAGCTTGACTTAACCTAACCTTGACTTAAAGGGTAAATGCATACTAATGGCCAGCAAACAGGTATAACCTAAATACATAAATAAAAAGGTGCTAAATATACTTTTATTTATTTCAAATATCTAGTAACAATGCTATAAAATATCAATATTAATATCGATAATTTTTGTGAGATCATTCTCTGCCTATTTGTATATAAAGCGTAGATATGTTCAGTGTAATTGGCGTAATTATATTTTATAGCAGGATTTTTAGTACTTTAACTATTTTTAAATTTATTGAATTTGATTCTACAACCAATATTTATTATTTTATTTAATATATATTATATATTTCCATTGTATATTTTGTATAACTAAATTCCAGGTAAGAGACGAACCATACAAAATAACCGAAACAATTGAAAGCCAATATATTATCATTATGAATTAAAAATATTTAAACTATTTCAAAGATACTGTATATTTCTTTTTATGCATAATATAAATTAGAGATGTACCGATAGTACCGTATCGGTATTGGTTAATATGACCAATACTTGGCCGATACTCCTTACTTTTTGGGTGAAGAATTATGAAAACTTTTAGATTAAAAAATAAATCTAGTTTTGATATATAAAAGTTCTAATAAGGAATTCCTTAAGCTAGCCCATAATTCGTCTTCCTAGTATATATATATATATATATATATATATATATATATATATATATATATATATATATATATATATATATATATATATATATATATATATATATATATATATATATATATATATATATATATATATATATATATATATTAGGAGAAGAGTTCCTGCATTTGGAGTTCGCCATCCAGCTATGGATGCCAAGCATCCTATCAGGGATGGGATGCAGGAAAAAGTAACTGACTCCAACTCCCATCCTAACTCCCGACTCCCTGATCATAACTCGTAGTTAAATAATTGTTATTAATTAATTAATTATTAAACATTTTTGATTATCCAATTTTCTTACTTCATTATTATTATTATTAAATTATATTTATTTGCGAAATAATTCCAAACTAAATTTCCAATATAAGCTATTCGGACATGTGTAAAAAGGTAGTATATATATATATATATATATATATATATATATATATATATATATATATATATATATATATATATATATATATATATATATATATATATATATATATATATATATATATATATATATGTGTGTGTGTGTGTGTGTGTGTGTGTGTGTGTGTGAGAGATGGGAGAGAAAAAAATAAGACATTTTATAATTTTTTTTTTGTAAATAAAAAGTCGGTAAGGGTGTAGATTGTTTCTGACTTTCGATTGTTCGAAAATATTGATAATCAAAAATATCAGAGGCCTAACTTAAATAAACAAGAACTTTGCAGAGAATTAGAGGTCTACGGCCCTATTACACTAGACATACGCACAATTATTATTACTTACTTTTCTAGCAGAACCTAATTTGACTTATCATAACCTGAACTACCGAAATTGCCGTAAAAAGAGGCCTAGCCTACACAAGAATTTGCTGTAAAAGAGACCTAACGTACACAAGAAAGTTTGCACGACATAATAGCCTAGGGCTAATTATAGGTATAAAAGTATCGATTAAAATAAAATATTGACAAAAAAATATCGATATAAAAAATATCGAAAGTCAGAAACAATCTACACCTAAGCCTAAAAAGTCTTAAAAACTAAAAAGTTGGGGCAAAATAAGTGAGTAGGGAAGGGTGTCTGTAGGAGTGGCTTAATTTAGCCTACACCGACCCTCCATCCCTGTTCTAAACATTTATTATTCCTAAAAGATAATATTTTAATTTACGGAATATACTTGGGAACAACCAAATATGAAATACATGACTAAGAATTGGTTGTACAGGGAATGCAATCCTCAGTTGCTTAGCAGTACACAAATGTTCTATCTTATTACTGTGCATTTCTTATAATAATTAAAGTATTGGTATCGGTATTGACACCTAAAAAAAATAGAGTATTGATATTGGTATCGGTACATCTCTAATATAAATAAAATAAAAGTCTAAGACAGTAAAAATTATAGCTATAGTTTTAGTTTTCTTTCCAGTAGTATTTTTGAATAATGAATGGTAGAGAACATATTTCTAATACCTAGAACTAATAAAGAGTATATGTAAGTTAACACCTCTAATAAAAAGAATTACCAGAAGATTGACAGAATATTGGGTAAAAGAACACTCTACTCTGTATTAATATGAAAGAGAAATTGGAGTATAAAAGAATAATCCAGTATCATATATATATATATATATATATATATATATATATATATATATATATATATATATATATATATATATATATATATATATATATATATATATATATATATATATATAGTTATTATACAGGGTTTATCTCATTGCAAAAAATAATTAAAGTACTAAAAATCTTATTATAAAATTATATAATTAGGCTGACTAAATTGAATATGCCTACGCCTTATAGCGATATAATATACATTAGTATATATTTATCCTTAAGTCAAAGTTAGATCAAAGCAAACTAGTTTATTGGATTTAACAATTTATATACCTATACTAGTTTCAATTTATTTTCTGATTATCTTCCTCTACCAAATTTCTTATTACATATTATTAAAGTTGTAAAGTTACTGATAAAAGCCAAGCTTTATAATATTTGAAATCTAGTTTTATTACCTTAAGTACATTTTTATTTAGCAAATTTGATTTCCTTACCCATTTTTATCATTTTTCTTCAATATACATTACATTTCCAGGGTAAAGGCAAGAAGTTGTCTAAACTTTCGATATATGAAAAATAATGATATATGGAAATATCGATATATCAATGCAAATTTTTTTAACATTTGCATTATTATTATTTAGCTTTAATTTCATCTATGCAAATTAATATTATTATTAATTATTATTTAGTTTTCTAGTGTACTTAATTTGACTTATCATTACCTGAATAACCGAAGTTTGCCATGTAATACAGGCCAAACCAATAGATGGAAATTTCAAAATATCAATATAAAAATATTGATATACAAGGTCAGACAACTTCTTAACCTAAGCCCATTTCCATTTTATAATTTGAATAACAACTAAATACTAGAAAAATGACAAACCCTATATATATATATATATATATATATATATATATATATATATATATATATATATATATATATATATATATATATATATATATGGTAATGGTTAAGAAATTGTCTAAACTTCGATATTTAGAACTATATGGAAACCAATATATCAATATAAAAAATTTCAATATAAATTTTTTTATATTTGTATTATTATTATTTTGCTTTCTTTTCATTTATCCCTATTAATATTATTATTACTATTATTATTTTCTAATGTATTTAGTTGCCTTAATTATCAAAGTTACAGTGTGATACAAGACAAACCAATAGACAGAAATTTCAAAATATTGATATTCAAGGTCAGATTTCTTAACCTAAGCCGATATATATATATATATATGGCTTAGGTTAAGAATCTTTCTGACCTTATATATCAATATTTTTAAAAATATCGATATTTTGATGGCAGTAAGCCTCGTCTCGCGGCCACGCTCTTTTATAGGTTAGGCCTCTATTTTCGGCAACTTCGGTAGTTCAGGTTATGATAAGTCGAACAAAGTTCTCTAGAAAACTAATGTTAGTATGTCTGGTATAATATGGCAGTAGCCCTCACCTCGTGGCAACACTTTTGAATAGGTTCAATATATTGATATTTTCCAAATATCGAAGGTCAGAAAGATTCTTAACCTTTATCTATATATATATGTTATATTATATATATATATATATATATATATATATATATATATATATATATATATATATATATATATATATATATATATATATATATATATATATATATATATATATATATATATATACCAAATAAAGTCTTTAAAGTTTTGGACAGCTAATCTCATACTCCTATATATTGTAGTTGGACAGCTAACATCATGCCACTATATATTGCAAAAGTATATAAAATTTTTATCAAAATTGTATTCCTAATATAAGACTTCTCAATGACAGTCCTCTCTACTAACGATGTCAAATATTAATATATTAGCTAGTGATCACTTTATCTGTAGGTGCTATATCTTTATATAGCCCAAGATAAATTCTCAAAATTTCACAAAACACACCTATGCTTTTGCGCAAAACGTAAAATTCTCACGCGCAAAAGTTAGGCCCCAACCCAAAGCTGTTTTAACAAATATAAATAACAAATTTGCTTAAAAAATAGAAAAATTAACAATACCATGTTTATCCTTATTAGATAGATCAACATATTTTCTTATAAGTGCTGATGCTCTTCTAATATCTCCTCGAAAAATAGCTTCATGCAATTCAAATTTATCTTGGTCTGCCATGTTTACATTTTTTTAAGCTATGTAGCCTGTAGAATATTTTGGTATCATAAAAATCATCCAGTAACAACTCATGCGTAATTATAAAAGTCCTTTATTGCTAGAGTCACACCATAAAGTTTTTAAATATATATATATATATATATATATATATATATATATATATATATATATATATATATATATATATATATATATATATATATATATATATATATATATATATATATATATATATATATATATATATATATATATATATATATATATATATATATATATATATATATATATATATATATATATATATATATATATATATATATATATATATATATATATATATATATATATATATATATATATATATATATATATATATATATATATATATATATATATATATATATATATATATATATAGTACGCTTTGAGGTGATTCTATCAATGTATATAAGTCATGTTCTGATTCATATTTCCACTAATTTACTAAGAATTTTTGTTAAAATATATGTTTTAAATAATATTTAAATTATATTTACTAAAACAATTATGAGAAATGCAAGATTTAGCATTTGTTTTGCATTTTACTATTAGATTTACAATTTTTTTTTTTAATTTGGGAAACTAGGTTAGTCTAGAATAGGATAAGATAGGTAAGGTTAGGATAAATTAGGCTTAATTATATTGGTTAGGCAAGGGTAGATATAATTTAAGAATTATTTTTGGGCATTTATGGCTTGAATACTATTTAGGCACATGTAAACCATCAAAATTCCAGTAAACTCATTTTTCACAAAGGTATCAGGGGAAGTATAAGGCAAAAAGTTCTTGTATATATATATATATATATATATATATATATATATATATATATATATATATATATATATATATATATATATATATATATATATATATATATATATATATATATATATATATGAATAAAACATTTTAAGTTTTAAAGAAGATACTTTAAAAGCTCAAAAGTAACTACTAATATTTTTTAATATATTGCTTATTTATACATATAGAAAGAGAGAGAAATTTTAATTCTTATCAATATAGTGATATCTTTAACTTATAATCGCAAAACAAACAAAATGAGTAGTCACTTATGTCACTTTTTTATGCTCTTCACCTACTTTTATTACTGAAAATTTTGAAGAGTAAATTTAATTTTCCATAATATTTTGTAAACTTCATTAGAAAAAATATTACGGAAAATGTTCAATCAAATCATCAACAAGGTTGTCCACAGTGAGGATTTATTTAGTCAATAATGTGATGATTTTCCTTATTTAATTTTATTATTCAGTATTTAGTAGGTAAAAAATATATGGCACACACACACACACACACACACACACACACACACACACACACACACACACACACACACACACACACACACACACACACACACACACATATATATATATATATATATATATATATATATATATATATATATATATATATATATATATATATATATATATATATATATATATATTATTATTATATATTATATATATATATAGGCCAGAAAAAGCATGATACTGTGAAAGAAAAGAATTATATGAGCCACCTTCAACGGGTATGTTCAGCTAGAGAATTTAGAAGAATGAGGCAGATTCTATTGAAAAATAGGAAACATGTTAAAGTGATGCAAAAGTGATATATGGAATATATAAAAAATAACAGTAAAAAAGAGATTAGACGGATTTAATAAGATGAAAAACAATAGACTCCATCACCTCAACAAAAGTTGAAAGAGTGAAATTATAACGGATATATCCTTTTGAACTCCATTCGAAGACCAATCATTTATTTATTTATTTTACTGATTTTTTTTTTTTTTTTTTTTTTTTTTTTTGGAGGGAGGGGTGGGAAATTTTTTTTCAAAGTTAGTTGTGAGTAGAAAGAAAGATTTTATCACGAGAGGCAAAAAAATGTGCCAAATTTAAAATTCTCATGACAAATACATAGAAGGGACTCGATCAGGGAGGCCGAAAGATGTTTCCAAATTTAAAAGTCATTTTTAAATAGAGATTCTAAGACCAATTTCCCAAAAATATTGGATCATTCCATCGAGGTTGATTATTTTATGAGAAATAACGAAGAAAGCTTATACCTATCTTGTTTCTCACAACTATGCAGGGAAAAAGTGCATAAAACAAAAGAAACAAAATTTTTAGATTGCTAAATCAATTGAAATATATATATATATATATATATATATATATATATATATATATATTATAGCTAATATTTATATAGTATATATATCATATATAAAAAATTTATATATAACTAAATAATATGTGATAAGTATAATACTATTATATATATATATATATATATATATATATATATATACCTTATTATTATTGGGGAAAGAGGTTGGTGGGTTGATCAAGAGAACAATAGATTCTGGATATTATATTTAAAAAAAAGATAAAAAAAAAAAAAAAAAAAGTGATTCAGTTTTGCTTGTTGGTTCATGAGTGAATCAGATGTGTGCTAATGAAATTATATGCAAGAATTTAATAGCTCCTTATCATTTTATCAGATTAAATCTCTAAAAATGATATATATATATATATATATAATATATATATATATATATATATATATATATATATATATATATATATATATATATATATATATATATATATATATATATATATATATATATATATATAGTGTATATATGTGTGTGTGTGTGTGTTTGTGTGTGTGCACAATATGAGTCGGGAGGAATGCACCAAACTCCTGGAGTGCATTCAATTTAAGACGAAAACACACAAAAGTTGCAATTCGAATTTCATTGTTTTCGAATTACAGCGTTCTAAGGATTTAAGCTTAAACAACCAGTTAAGTAGGCAAGTGGAATTTTTTCAGAACTACAGATTGGTCGATGTGGACCAGTTAGTTTGCCGCCAAGGTTCTAGACCTCACACAAATGGATTTCTGTTTATGGGACTATTTCAAAAGTGAGGTATCAAAAGGAAGGTGAACAATCGAGGTGAACTGATTCTCCATATTTTGAATTCTGAAGCTCATATAAAAGAAAATGGGAAAGAACATACGAGATCAACAAATGTATTTACAGACGAACCAGAAAATGTATAGAGGTCGATGGTGGCACCTTTAAAAATTTATTGTAAAATAAATGTACTTTTCAAATAAACTTGTGTTAGCCTGATTGATCATACTTAAACCTTAGGAACATTGTAATTCGGCAACAAATGAAAATCGTATTACAACTTTTGGGTTTTTTAATCATACTGTAGAGGGTAGAATACATTCCTGGAGAATGGTGCGTTCCTCCCGACTCACCCTGTACACACACACACACACACACACACACATACACACACATATATACACACACACACACACACACACACACACACACACACACACACACACACACACACACACATATATATATATATATATATATATATATATATATATATATATATATATATATATATATATATATATATATATATATATATATATATATATATATATATATCGTATTCCGAAATTAAAAAGGATTAGTTTCGGTACAATGTAATATAGGGCAATATTGTTTTAATGCAGATTTTGCAGGAATTATGGGAAAAATGGAGGAAGTCATAAATGCAAAATGCGAGAAATGACAAATCAAGAAATGATATTGCGACACTAAATGCGTCTTGAACTATTCATTCAGGAAGGCAGATAATGGACAGAAAGTACCTTTGTAACAATGTGGATTGGTTGGTGTAATGTAACACGTGATGAACATGTTCAAATTACAACTTTGTAAGATAAAGGGTATGACCCCAACGAACTCAGGAGGTTCCGTGTGTCAGGTACAACAATGTTTAGAGTGAATCGACATTATAGGGAGACAAAGGAAAATTGCAGGAGACCAGAACAAGGGAAGATGGTTGAAACTTCAGAAGTAAATGTCCTTTGTATAAAGATGTGGACAGTTCAGGACAGCTTTGATTGTAATTCGAATTTCATTGTTTTCGAATTACAGCGTGCTAAGGATTATATGCAGCATGAGTTTCTAGTTTGAAGGTACTGCTGATGATATCGTTTCAGAAGCGCCTGAAACGTTTGATATATATATATATATATATATATATATATATATATATATATATATATATATATATATATATATATATATATATATATAATATTATATATATTATATATATATTATTTATATATTATATATATTATATATATATATATATATATATATATATATATATATATATATATATATATATATATATATATATATATATAATATATATATATATATATATATATATATATATATATATATATATATATATATATATATATATATATATATATATATATATATATATATATATATATATATATATATATAGGGTTAATCTGATTATCGAAATGGAAATGCTATTAAAAATTCATTTATAAAATCAATGACGCTATTAATATCATAATCTTTAAAACGTAATATATATTCACAAACTCTTGCCTGAGGAATTATTATAATATTTTCTCTCACTCTCTTTCTCTTTCTATCTCTTATATCTTTTCTATATATCTCACAGTCTCTTTCTATTTCTCGCACCTCTATATTTTATTCTACCTATCTCTCATTCTAAAGTTAAATTCCTCGCTCTGTTTATAAGTCTGTCTCCCTTCTGTCTGTCTGTCTCTCTGTCTCTCTCACTCTCTCTCTCTCTCTCTCTCTCTCTCTCTCTCTCTCTCTCTCTCTCTCTCTCTCTCTCTCTCTCTCTCTCTCTCTCTCTCTCTCTCTCTCTCTCTCTCTCTTATAGTTCTTCTTTGATTTATTATAGTAGTTTTCTTATTCTCTTCTACCTATTTCTCTAACTGGTATTTTTTCTCTTTAATATTTAAGAATAATTTTATTGTCGTTATTAAAGTGGAAGATGAAAATAAGATTTTTAAAAAATTTTCCTTATTGTTTTTCATTAGAATTCCGATTTTATGTTTCCGTTTCAAAGAACCATTATCATAGAAAACATTGAAAATATTCTTTAGTCATTTTATTTGAATTAATTAAAAAGGAATTTCATTCGAGTTTTCTCTCATCTGTTTTTAAATGTAGAAATTGGGCATTTTTATATTGCTTGAATGTGATTATTAAGCTTAGGAATAAAGTTTATG
>SEYY01005572.1:145000-150000 GCA_009176605.1 Armadillidium nasatum
ATTAGATGAGCAACCAATATTCAGCGTTTGATAGTGCGTAAGGCAAAGGAAGTAGGGAAAATAGAAGTAATAGTTTTCCAAACTATTCCCGAAGAATGTAGATAAGAATAAATGTAGTGGTTAAGTGTGATCTCAGAGAGTTGGACAGAGAAAGGATGGGAGTGTGTGGAATTTGTGGAATTACGACAGCAGAAGAGCGGTATCCGTTGTAATAGAAATTATATAAATATATTGAGGCAATAGTTCAACGGCCCGAAAGAAATCGAAGAAAATGATCAAGTGAGAACTGAAGGGTTATGAGGTGAAAGCCTTAGACTCTAAATATCTAGGAAAACCTTAATTTTGGAAAACCCATGATTAACGAATTACACTTCTTTCAAGTGCGAACGACACAGGCAAGCAAAGCAAGAAATCGCAGTAGTAGTATTATCGGTTCAATGACCCACGCGGACCCCCGGACACCAGATTCGAAAATTTAAGCAGGACTGAACCGCAAAGAAAATGGTCAGGAAAGAGAGTGAGGTGAACGCAGTGATTTTGCAAACTCAGGCAACTTCCTGATACCGTTTTTGGGGGTTCACGGAGACCAAGTTCAAAGGGTTGAACTACCCAAAATTGTGTCAGGAAAGAGGGTTTTTGAGGTAGCTAAATCTGGCATCTGTCGAAAGCGCTCTATATACTACTCGCAGTGGTGTGAAGAAGTTAAAAAATCTCTGCAAACACTTCCTAGAAATTGCTTAGTGATAGAAATTATATGATTCCTCCAAGAAAAGTCAAAATAAACATAGGAACCGCAAATTCTTAGGACAGATTAATTTTGAGATATGAGTTTTCGGAAAAGTTGTAGTTATGCTAAACATTACCCCAAGTAAGGAGGTAAAGGAACTGTGTGTCTGAGGCATTGTAGACAATAAAGTTTTTAATGGGTTTGTGTATGTTAATATATGTGTATGTGTGTATTTGTGCGGGCGTGTGTTAAGTCAGACTATAAATTTGGCTGTGGTTTATAAAATATTTCTCCCAGGCGGTACACTTCCTGGTATATCATCTTAACTATCAAATTACTTTCCCATAGGTAAAAGCTTATATTAAAGAGAGTTTTCATTTTTACTTTATACATGCTATTAGATATATCTATTTATATCAATATTAGTTTGCAAACATAGTCACTAAGTCTCCACCCAAAAATTGTTCAAAGACTTCCATGGTCACTACCGACCATTTTGGATATCTTTGATCTAGAATAATCTTGAAAGATGAATTATTACATGGTCTAGTGACAAGTTGTCAGGACAGGGGCTCCATTACATGATCTCATGACAAGTTGCCTGGACAGGGGCTCCATTACATGATTTAGTGACAAATTGTCTGGACAGGGGCTCCTTGAGTTTTTATCTATTAAGTGAAATAGATGTTTTTATCGTACTAAATATTTAAAAGATTAAGTCTGTCTGTCTGTCTGTCTGTCTGTCTGTCTGTCTGTCTGTCTGTCTGTCTGTCTGTCTGTCTGTCTGTCTGTCTGTCTGTCTGTCTGCCTGCCTGTCTGTCTGTCTGTCTGTCTGTGGCATTTCAGATATTGAAGATCCTGCCAAAGCAAGAATATTTTTCTTGGAGAAGATCTAGTTTCTGAGAAATAGTTGTAAAAAATAGGTAAATGGATAAATTTCCTAGTTTTAACAATTTATTATACCTGTCTGCACTGATGAAATTTTGGATCTGGATGCAAATTGTATATATTTCAAGGATCATCTAAACAGGATATTAAAGGGATAACGCTTTTCGAGACAATTGTCTACTCATATGAAGGTGTTCATGATTTCAGTTTTAAATTTAATGAATCCAGTCACATTGTTTTTTACAGTTTACCACCTCTCAAAGGTAAAAAACTCTATACTAGGAGGGGGCAGTGATATAAAATAAATGAAAATCCACACAATCCCAACCTAACTCAGATCTCTCAGGTGAGCGCAGACAGAGACCTTAAAGAGAGGAAGATTAAATGCAACAGGAAAAACAGATGATGTCCTATAGTTTCACAGAACAGAAGTGGCTGGGAAGAAAGAGGCACCATAACAGACAAGCTTATATATATTTGTACATTTGTTCCTTAATACGTATCGAAATTCACATAACTGTAAATATGTTCCCAAAATCGTTAGAACTGGAGAGAGCGTAGTTAAGATATAAACACCGAAAAAGACATTTGTCTCATGATTAAATTATATTTTATGATATTATTCTTGAAGCTTTTCAAACAATTTATCATTTTTTAAAACAATTTTTAAGGTATTGTTAGTTTAAGCTTAAAATTTTGCGAGGATGTATAATATTTATTCTATTTTTTCATTCCCATTTAAGAAAACTTTATATTGAAGAATCCTTTGACTCCAGAAGGACGCTGCTCAAGATTTGGAGGAAAGTTTTGCATTTTTAACTCCAAGTGCTACTCGCAAACATTTGCCGATACCAACTACTTGGACGCCATATTGGTTTGCAAAAATCTTCATATTGGATCAAAATTGTGGGAAGGACCAATGTCCAAAAACTTGCTTGATTGTATGCTTTATTTATATTATTATTATTATTATTATTATTATTATTATTATTATTATTATTATTATTATTATTATTATTATTATTATTATTATTATTATTATTATTATTATTATTATTATTATTATTATTATTATTATTATTATTATTATTATTATTATTATTATTATTATTATTATTATTATTATTATTATTATTATTATTATTATTATTATTATTATTATTATTATTATTATTATTATTATTATTATTATTATTATTATTATTATTATTATTATTATTATTATTATTATTATTATTATTATTATTATTATTATTATTATTATTATTATTATTATTATTATATTATTATTATTATTATTATTATTATTATTATTATTATTATTATTATTATTATTATTATTATTATTATTATTATTATTATTATTATTATTATTATTATTATTATTATTATTATTATTATTATTATTATTATTATTATTATTATTATTAGTATTATTATTATTATTATTATTATTATAAAACTAAAGCATAAATAACGTATGTTATGAATAGATAAGAAATTATTAATTATAAAAGCTTTCCTATATGCTAGCAAATTAAATTAATTTAAATTAAACACACACGCACACGCACACACACACACCACACACACACACACACACACACATATATATATATATATATAAATATATATATATATATATATATATATATATATTATATATATATATATATATATATATATATATATATATATATATTAATATAAATATAATTTAATAATAATTAATTTTTAATTAAAAATTTTTAATTATTCCTTTTAATATATTATATATATATATATATATATATATATATATATATATATATATTATATATATATATATATATATATATATATATATATATATATATATATATATATAGTAGGTCTGGAGTGTGTGTATGTAATTTCATGTGAATGAGACCAATGATTCTATTCAATTTTCCAATTTAATGAAATTTGGAACACAGAAACTAAACCTTGAAACCAAAATTATTTAATATGTATAAAACTAGAGAGTTCAATATTAAAAATACTTGACCTTCTTCAATGAGGGTTTATTAAAATATAAAAATTAAATTTAATAGGAAGCAGTAATAAAAGATTTAAGAATGAGATCCTGAAATTTAGAAAAATTGATTAATATTTTCATTCTTAGCATACTTACCAATTATTCAGGAATATAGGAACGAAGAATATATTCTTTTGTTGTGAACTATATGCAGAAAATTATCATTTATTTTTAAAATAAATTTTAAAATTTAAAAAAATTTAAAATTTAAATTTAAAAAATTATCATTTATATAATTAATTTTTGCCATAATTTTTGAAGGACGCAACGTAAATGGTTAATATTTGGTTACTATGCAAAATAAGATGATGTTATCACTGAGAGAAACCTGGAGTACTTTAAAAATCATTCATCTGATAACATATTGTAATCTCAGAAATTGTTACCAGAAAAACTTGAAACAAATGTGTTCAGGTTTTAAAACTTTGCAAAAGATAGAAAAGTGGATTTTTCCCATTTTTTAAAACCAATTTTTTAATATCTTTCCTTATGAAGCACAAAACAATCATTAACCATTATTTCTGCAACAAAATTTGAATATTCCACGAAAGTTTAATAATAAATTATATTGTTTACAAAACAATTATTTTCCAGTATTTATTTAATTTTTGATTTCTTTTTTGCCTAATTTGCTACAATCATTTTCTACTAAAAGAAATTTATTGAAAAGGCCAACGTAGCTGATTAACAAATTATAAAACATATTTGGAAATGCACACATATATCATCACTTACCATAATTATATATATATATATATATATATATATATATATATATATATATATATATATATATATATATATATATATATATATATATATATATATATATATATATATATATATATATATATATATATATATATATATATATATATATATATATATATATATATATATATATATATATATATATATATATATATATATATATATATATATATATATATATATATATATATATATATATATATATATATTATATATATATATATATATATATATATATATATATATATATATATATATATATATATACGGTATCGGAGTGGATTACGGAACCTACTTTGTGGGTCCTCCAGTGATTACAAATCCAACCGGAGGTTGTCCATCATTGTTTTACGGCGAAGATTTTGTAGACGAAGATTTATCAGCTTGTCAAGTGGATTTTTTGCAAGGATTTATTTGCGAAATGTTTGTTTATAATATATATATATATATATATATATATATATATATATATATATATATATATATATATATATATATATATATATTTATATATATATATATATATATATATATAATATATATTTTTTATATTATATA
>SEYY01005572.1:160000-162500 GCA_009176605.1 Armadillidium nasatum
ATTTGATTATATGACAACATATTTGTCTACCTTAGTCTCTGAAGTATATATATATATATATATATATATATATATATATATATATATATATATATATATATATATATATATATATATATATATATATATATATATATATATATATATATATATATATATATATATATATATATATATATATATATATATATATATATATATATATATATATATATATATATATATATATATATATATATATATATATATATATATATATATATATATATATATATATATATATATATATATATATATATATATATATATATATATATATATATATATATATATATATATATATATATATATATATATATATATATATATATATATATATATATATATATATATATATATATATATATATATATATATATATATATATATATATATATATATATATATATATATATATATATATATATATGAGAGAGTCGAATGAATGTTACCTGTTTGTTTGTTCGTGTGAGGACGTCAAAGTTTGATGTAGAACAAAAGATTTCCTTATTCAGATGATTGATCATTTATTCAGAGCGTTGTTTTACCTTTTCCTACAACAGCATGCAAAGCTTTTCTAAATCCATTCAGTGTCTATTGTGACTGTTTTTTCTTCTCTCAGCCTTCCCCCTTTTCGACATATTTATATATATATATATATATATATATATATATATATATATATATATATATATATATATATATATATATATATATATATATATATATATATATATATATATATATATATATATATATATATATATATATAATATATATATATATATATATATATATATATATATATATATATATATATATATATATATATATATATATATATATATATATATATATATATATATATATATATATATATATTATATATATATATGTATGTATGTAGTAAATATAATGCTTTATGAAAAATCATGAGAAAAATAAACTCGTTAATTTTAGATAATTTTGGGAGTGCGTTGTATAATATAATTATATATATTATATATATATATATATATATATATATATATATATATATATATATATATATATATATATATATATATATATATATATTATATATATATATATATATAATATTATATATATATATATATATATATATATATATATATATATATATATATATATATATATATATATATATATATATATATATATATATATATAATATATATATATATATATATATATATATATATATATATATATATATATATATATATATATATATATATATATATATATATATATATATATATATATATATATATATATATATATATATATATATATATATATATATATATATATATATATATATATATATATATATATATATATATATATATATATATATATATATATATATATATATATATATATATATATATATATATATATATATATATATATATATATATATATATATATATATATATATATATATATATATATGTATGTATGTATGTGTGTGTGTGTGTTTTGCATGAATAGGATATGTCGGCGTATTGTAGATAGATTAATGAACTAAGGTTTTAATGCATTGAAAACAATATTTTTAATTAGATATTTAAGACTGATGAATAGGTCAGGTGCTCTATAATCACTTTGTACTATCTAGATATTTGCTTTTGGGTTACTTTTATAGGTTTGATTTTCATAATAAAAATGTTAGGTGCGGTCACCGAACAATAGTTACTTTGTAATATAGCGACGGCTGTAAGGTTTTTAGGTAATGAAGATAGGAAGTACAGGTGAGAGCCAAAACTTGTGGAAAATTACTGGAAAAAGTCTGTATTAAAGCAACAAAAAAATATGTAATAGTATAAATATATATGAAGGAGGATAAGTCGAAAAGGGTAGTTTACATATTACGGCTAGACAAAAAATGTACCATAATGTGCAAAATAAATGTATACCAAATGTAGGTAATAAAAAACCGTCATTATATTTAGTTCCATAGAGAATTTAGAGAGTCAGGAATGTTCCCTCTCTAATCGTTGAACCGAAAATTGGGTGAATCTATTTTAGAATCTGTTTTAGATTCACGCTAGAATTGCGGTATAGAACTATGTTCATAAATAAAATCGTGACCGATTTTCAGGCAATATATATAGTCCTTTTACCATTTTATCTATTTTATCTATTTAATATTTAATTAATATAAACTTTACTCTTCTCATCAAAATAAAAAATTGCATTGCAAAATCTGGCTCCAGTTTTCTTCTGTAAGAAATGTTTCACCCCTCTACCTCTCTATCTGTTTGAGAACTCTGCCTGCAGAGGTTGCAAAGCTTTCATATATATATATATATATATATATATATATATATATATATATATATATATATATATATATATATATATATATATATATATATATATATATATATCTGTTATACTGTTGTAGAAGTAGGAATATTACAAACGACACTTT
>SEYY01005572.1:190000-197500 GCA_009176605.1 Armadillidium nasatum
GCTAAGAGACTAATAAACTGTCCCCTACTTTCAAACTCCCCTGACTCTCTTTCTCTGCAACGTGACGTTGGCGCACTCTCTCTTTTCTATAGGTACTACAACGGTAGGTGCTCCAGGGAGCTGACTTCTCGCATTCCATCACCATTGCGTTGCTCTCGCAGCACAAGGGGTGCCATGCTTGCACATGAATTTTGTGTGAGCTTGGCAAACTCTAGACTTGCACGTTGTTGTACCCACTTCTTTCCAGCCACCTCTGTTCTGTGGAATACCCTTCTTTCGTCTGCTTTTCCTGGTGTATTTAACTTACATCTCTTTAAAGCCTCTGTTTGCGCCCACCTGAGGGATCTACGTTAGTTTCCGAATTTGGATGTTTTTTTTTTTTCTCTTAATTATGCCCCCTCCTTGAAAAGGGGTGAGTGGTGACAACATGTAAATATATATATATATATATATATATATATATATATATATATATATATATATATATATATATATATATATATATATATATATATATATATATATATATATATATATATATTATATATTGTACTTAATTATCTTTTTTATGGTGATCGTATTTACATTTATATTTAATAAAAATGATTCTATTTTCTCATCATTAGAAAATAAAATATCCTCCGGCTCTGACCCCGGTCATTTTATGACACTTGAAGTCATTTTCAGCTTCAGGATCTTTAATTTAAGATTCCTGTCTTATACTCCAGCTCCAGCAATTGCTTCCCCGTTTTAAAATTAAGTGTCTCCTGCCCGAGGTTCATCAATTAAGAATCATACCTCTCTATCGTAGGCTCTTTCCAGTATCTATTTACCATATTGTTAAAAATGTTTACCACACGAAACCATCTGGCTCCGCAGCTCAGACCTCTGAAAACAATGTACTCACATTTATAAATTATGTTTGTATTTCTTATGTAAGTACGTACGCACATATGTGACATGTAGATAATTTCTAAATTCATGCGTTAATATAAAAATAAAGACATATAATTCAAATATTCACAAATTCTTATTTGTGTACATTCATGAATCCATAATACATATATGCATACATATATTTAACGTACATACATACATACATACGTAATAATTTCATATACATACATGCATTCAAACACATGTACATGCAGACATTAATATAACCTACGATACATATACAGGCAATATTAGCTATATACATATTTCTCTATTAATTAATAAATAAAATTTTTGTAAACTTTCTTGAATCTTAATAAACAAAAATAAGATCAAAGAAATAAAAACTAAAAATTAAGGATTAAAACTTTATTGAGTTGTTTTCCTTATTTCTATATTTACAAAAAAAAAAAAAAATCATCAAATTTTTCATTTAATTCAAGAAATTTCAAGAACTGATCAGTTCTTGCAGAACTTTCAAGCTTTTTATCTTATTTTAAGTGCTTTTTTATCCGAAGTTTTTCTTTTATTTTTTTTATTATGAAATAAGAACGGTTGTGTAATTGGAGCCGCTATGAGAATTCTAGATAGAAAAATCTTTAAAACTTTCCCTTCTCAAATAGGGTTTAGCCCGTGATATGTGAACTCTTTAATAAATAGGTAAATAAATTAATGATTATAATAATAATAATAATAATAATAATAATAATAATAATAATAATAATAATAATAATAATAATAATAATAATAATAATAATAATAATAATAATAATAATAATAATAATAATAATAATAATAATAATAATAATACCAATAATAATAATAATAATAATAATAATAATAATAATAATAATAATAATAATAATAATAATAATAATAATAATAATAATAATAATAATAATAATAATAATAATAATAATAATAATAATAATAATAATAATAATAATAATAATAATAATAATAATAATTATGATAATGATAATAATAATTATATAATTAATAGAAGACTAGAAATTCAACCACCTTCTAACCCTGAAAATTAAAAGAAAAATTGATTTTGTTTTTGTAAAAGGATTTTAAGTCTTTGGTTTAAATGGTTTTGGGAAATTGACAAAAGTTTTTAATCTTTTTCTATTATTTTTATGTATTTTTTTTCTCTTAGTTTAAAAATATAAAATTCAGATTTTTTATTTACATCTCAATTTAAACTTAACATAATAATAATAGTAACAATAAAAATAAAACAACTACAATAATAATAATAATAGAAACAATAATAATAATAATGATAATAATAATAATAACAATAATAATCATAATAATAATGATAATAATAATAATAATAATAATAATAATAATAATAATAATAATAATAATAATAATAATAATAATAATAATAATAATAAAAATAACAATAACAATAACAATAACAATAATATAATAATAATAATGATAATAATAATAATAATAATAATAATAATAATAATAATAATAATAATAATAATAATAATAATAATAATAATAATAATAATAATAATAATAATCATAATAATAATCATAATAATAATGAAAATAGTAGCAAAAATAATAATTTGCAATAATTTTAAAATATTTAAGCAATATTTTAAATCATATGTTATATCAGAGATTTTATGATTATTTTCTTCTCTTTTTATTCTTTTAAAATGCTGAAAATAAACAATAGAAAAAGTAGCGAGCTGTTTGAAAATTGAAATTAAGATTATAACTTTAAAGTTTTTGCTCATACATATGTGTGTAGAATACGTTCCCGAAGTTTGGTGCGTTCCTCCATACTAACTAACTAACTAACTAAACTAACTAACTAACTAACTAACTAACTAACTATATATATATATATATATATATATATATATATATATATATATATATATATATATATATATATATATATATATATATATATAATGTGTGTGTGTGTGTACGCGCGTGTGTGCATGTGTATATGTTTTTGACTGTGTATCTCTGCATGTGCTTTTATGAAAAGAGTGACTGGCATTAATAAATTAGGTTTAAATTAAGGATTTGTGGAAGCGATTCTGCCGACCATAATCTTTTCCTGATGACGGGATAAACTTCATTTTTTTCATTGTAGGAACCATTTTTGAAGTCAACTCCATGTCTTTTTCCTATCATTTAGACTTTAGGATGTCAATCCCTTATTTTTGATATATATATATATATATATATATATATATATATATATATATATATATATATATATATATATATATATATATATATATATATATATATATATATATATATATATATATATATATATATATATATATATATATATATATATATATATATATATATATATATATATATACTATATATATATATATATATATATATATATATATATATATATATATATATATATATATATATATATATATATATATATATATATATATATATATATATATATATATATATATATATATATATATATATATATATATATATATATATATATATATATATATATATATATATATATATATATATATATATATATATATATATATATATATATATATATATATATATATATATTATATATATATATATATATATATATGATTTATTTTTTAATATTTTTAACAATTCCAAATTTTACATTAATTTTGATTAAATAATATTTAGTATCTACATATTTAAGATATTTTTTATTCAAATAAACTACACATTAAATGATTTTTTTTTTCTTTATTTACTTGATTGTTTGTTTGCCTGTTTTACTTGATCTCAATATTTATTTTTTTTTTATTTTTATTTTATTATTCACTCTATTTAATATAGAAATTTGCCCTGTCATTTTTCATTGGTTTTACTTTATTTCAGGATGATTTAGGACTGAAATTAAACAACTAAGATTTTAAGATCTCTTTGTAAAATGCTGAAGGAATTTTAAGTAAACTCAAAGGAAAAAAAGTATGTTAGGAAGATGATTTAGAAAAGAGCAAAAATAAATATTCAATAAACGATATAATAATTTGAAGAAATTTGGTTGAACAAAGGAAATCATTGAACCATTTGGGAGGAAAGGAATTTTTTGAGAAAAAAATATCTTTTGATTTTAATTTTTTTTCCTTAATTGATTTTTAAATATAAAATGCGAGGCAACGTAAATTATTGTTTTAATCACTTTTTGTTCGGCTTTATATTTTTGTGTTCTTGACAATATAATTAAAGATTATATGGATTTGAAATTCGTAATTCAATTATATGGAAACCTTAATCCTTAATAACTTTTTACGTCCTTTATACTAACGGACATAAGAAGTTCTAAAGAGGCTTAGCAAATTGGCAATCACAAATATTTTTCATGAAATATTAAAATCTTGTCTCTTACATATTTCTCTGTTGGAAGAGAGGTAAAGTACAAAAGTAATATTAGAATAACAAAATTTAATAAAGATAAAACATTAACATTTATGAAAAATAGTAATAATTTTAATATTATTTTAAAAATATAATGACTCTATCAGCAATGACAGAATTGTTTTTACGTAAAGGTCCAACTATTTCATGCGCAGACTGATTAAAATCAATTCACTATTTATATTTTATTCTTTCCTCTTCGTATTTATCATCTCCTTGGAAAGATATTTATCATGCCAACGTAATTGGCCTTTACAATGTCATTTTTCTACTAAAATTCACCTGAAAATTGTTCTTCTTGGTGCATTTATCTTTAGATATAACGGACTGAAATTATAAAGTAATTGCAATGAAGAATAATAGAGAATAGAGTTTCTAGACATGCCATTCTATTATCTATCCATCATATATAGATTAGTCTGCATAGTCAAGATAATATATTTGTCTTTTCTGTATTTGTTCTTAAAAGAAATGCAGAATTAGTCCAAACACACACACACACACACACACACACATATATATATATATATATATATATATATATATATATATATATATATATATATATATATATATATATATATATATATGTATGTGTGTGTGTGTGTGTGTGTGTGTGTGTGTGCGTGCGTGTGTGTGTGTTTGTGTGTGTGTGCGTGCATGAAGGAAATTTAGATAGCCTAAACTTATGGACAATGTCATGTGTCGAAAGCATGCTACTCTAGCATTTGCATTTTTCGGTTCATGCATATATATTGCAATAATTTTTCATTTTTGTTTTTCCTTTTTGTTCCCTTAACAATGTCTTTGAAATTTGGTAAATTGAAGACCAAAAACAATCTTCATTCGTTCAAGGAATAAGCTTTCATATTTATTTAATGGGACATAAATTGCCTTTCCCCTTAGTATATGAATGTAAGAGGTAGGGGGAGCACGCGTTTCTTTTCCCTTTGGAGTTTCCTTCTTATTAATCTTAAAAGAAAAAGAAAATGAGTAACGGTTTTAAATCTCTTATACGTAATGTAGGTAAATATAAGGATGATATGACATTTATAAGAAAAATATATGTAAATTTCATTTCCTGGTTCTTTCTTGTTCAAATTTACATTTACATTTATATATATAATATATATATATATATATATATATATATATATATATATATATATATATATATATATATATATATATATATATATATATATATATATATATATATATATATTTTTCAGGCGTGCATTCAGGGTATGCTAGGCAAGCCCCGCTTACCCAAATGCAACTGATGATGCAATTGTAGGCACCTGAGGCAACTGATAATATCATTTCTTAAGCTCAATTTATAAATCCTAGTTTTTTCTATGTAAAAATAAAATGCATAACAGAGCTTCGTAAGCTGCCACCTTGACCTTTATAAAAGTGAATCAGTTTTACTCGGTCGCTTAACGCTTAACGCTTAACTTTTTCGCCAGAAGTCCACATATTAAAGAGAAGATATAAGCGGCAAGCTTACCGCTCTCTCTTCAGCTATGATTTGTACGTTTGGTGAGATTGTATACTGTTATTTTGTTCATTAATTTTATTTTTATTAAGATCGACTTGCAAATTTAGCACTTCTTTCCATTAAAAGGGATCTCCTTAATACAATTAATGCAGTCAGCCTCATTTTATGAAATGTAATTAACAAATTTATAAAGCAAGAAAGAAGAGTATGCTATGTGTATTTCTATCTTCCACAATTAAGCGACAGCATTTATGTAAGTAAAAAATATTATATATATATATATATATATATATATATATATATATATATATATATATATATATATATATATATATATATATATATATATATATATATATATATATATATATATATATATATATATTCAGGTAACACCTAAAAATGTACTTTACGTCCGTGATATATATTAATGTATCTCCACCTCGACCTCAGACAGCTAAGTTTCTATTTGTAATAGGGCATCCTCCAGCTCTACCTCTTGGTCAGTTTCCCCCAACCCTCAGAATATCACACCTCTGAGTAAACATCTTCAACATTCAAGCTATAAGTTTACTGGGAACTCTTATAGATCACAGATACAGTCAGAAATAAAGATTAAAAAACTTGCAGCTACTCCCTCTCTGGTATGGGATTAGTGATGACAGTAGATTGCCCCGCAAGAGGTCTTCCCTGTTAAACTTTTGTCAAAAACACTCGAAAAATGTCCATAACTCTCTGTTTCAGATCAATGAAAAGTTATTAGAGCCGTTAAATTCTAACTTCTTCTGCCAACATTTTTCACGGACACATACTCTTTCCGTTCGTAGGAGTGCTTACATTAAGCTGACCCAATGCTAAACACAAGCCTTCGTCAACAATCTCAAATCGAGCAGATTTTAGAACTTGGAGATTTATTTGAATTTGGAGTCAGATATTACTCCTGAACAGCATTTCCTTCACCAAAATAAGTCCTCGGCCTCAGAACATATTATTATTATTATTAAAAAAGTTGATACACGAGGGAAAGAATTTTGCCTTTCGATCTATTCAAATCCACCATCCATTTCTTTTAGGGTAAGTTTAATTTTTTATTCGTAAATTAAATGTTACTCCATTAATAGATCTATCTGCAAAATATTGCTCCCTTGGTGTTAGAATAAAATATATTTTCGTTTTGTTTTAAAGAAAAATATTTCCTGAAAATAGAGATAAAGAAAATTGAAAAAAAAAAAAAAAAAAAAAAAAAAATATTCGGTTGTCTCTTAACTGAACTCGAAAGTGAACTTGGCTAAACATTGAAAGTTCCCGAGACTCAGTGTCCAAATACTCTAATCATGAAGTTGGCACACTACTAATTTATATATATATATATATATATATATATATATATATATATATATATATATATATATATATATATATATATATATATATATATATATATATATATATATATATATATATATGTTTGTGTGTGTGTGTGTTTGCGTATGTGTGTGTCTAAATAAATTGAATGGTTTGTTGAGGATGCCTTAAATTCTTTATTGCTCAACTTTATCCAAAAAAAAAAAAAAAAAAAAATGTTCGTAACATTTTTATATCCGCTGCATTCGCATTTAAGGCGTCATAAA